>PNEQ01134277.1:0-30466 GCA_003012365.1 Medauroidea extradentata | reverse complement strand
TTTATTTTTCTTGAAATAACAGTCCCTTATGAAGTGTCCTGTTTTACCACAATAAAAACAGACCGGCTTGTTAGGTTTGCTTCTATTATCGTTCTCAACGTCAGGCTTACCTCCTTTATGAAAGCATGTGCAAGCCTTCTCCTGAACCCTAGCATTTGTGTGAAGCGCTGTGATTTCTTGGGATTCGTCAGTTTCATCACGTCTCTCCTCTTCCATATACAGAATATAAGTCTGACTCATTTTCTGACTTTGGTGTACATGCCTGGTTTTGAACATTTCATCCTCAAATTTAAATGGTCCTTTGAGTTCAAGGACTCTGATAATGTAATACATTTGTAACTCAGCAGACAACATTTTATTTAGTGCCCTGCGCACTACTAGCTCAGTCTGGCAGCCATTTTGCTATATTGGAGTAGAGAGATTTGAGATTTTTTCTGTTTACTGTTTTAATAATTTTTTTTTATTAGTATGAGCTATGGTTTGTTTTATAGACCTACATTATGATAGTTTTTTTAATGTATTGAAAAAGTTTTAGCTTTCATAGTTTTTGTTTAATGGCCTCTCAAAGTCCAAACTTCCATAAATTTGTTATATATTTTAAAGGAAAACAGACTTGGAAAAATGAAACACCAAGACATTATAAAAACCACAATGAATATTTTTTCTTAAATTTCAGGAAATTGTTATAATATATATATGTATTTATTTATTTCAAATTCATTATTTATTAATAAAAAATAAACTTTAATTTGGTAACCAAAGAAGAGTCAAACATGACTTGTATGGACCTGGTGTTGTGCAGATTGAACAGGGTGGTTAAATATTCTAACACTTGTAGGCTCCTCCAGCAGTAAATACTCGTTACATTCATTCCTTGAGACCAGATAGTAGGGTGTATTGATACTGGTTTTGAGACTGATACATTATCAATAGTGCTAAGGTTGATGTTAAGCCATTTTATAATACATTGGAGTATTCTTTACTGTTCAAGAATACCAAGTCTTGGTTCTTTAGAAGATTAGCTGGCATGCATATTTATGTAATGCAACAACCAATGGATTCACAATATGAGTATTTGTAAGTAGCTAACCAAAGATAACTTGTTAGCTGTAAGCTAGATGTAGGTTTCTTAAATATAACATTTATCACTTTCTAACTCAGGTAGTTATGACTTATGAACTTGTGCAAATTCGGACAAGTTCAACTTAGTATGGTAATACTGGAACACACACAAATACACTGTAGTTTATAAATGTCACATTACAAAAACTGAATAGTAAACTAAGCTATACGTTATATTTTTGTATACTATTATAATGGAGGAGGTTACCATTTAGTTAAATGTTTCTGCTGGCTTTTTGTTGTGATTTAGGTCGCACGGTTACGTGTACATTACACATTGTATCAGGGAACATTAATGATGATAAATGATTCCATTAACAATGCGAAATGCTCAAGTGAATATGAGAAAATGTTGGTTTTAATTCTGTACGCCTACATATTTTATGTATGCTAGTATAGTTATAAATACTACAGATTCTTAGCATCTTTCCCGAACTTCACAAGTCTAGATGTTTTGACACTTATCGTAAACATATCTGCTGAAACGTGCTGGAAAAATAAAACTACCTCAGATATAACAATAATCCAGCTGCACTGTAAACAAACACAGTATAAGTTATATGCAGAAGGTGCGAATTCTGAAATTCACCGGTGTACATCGGACGTTCAGAAATGACATTTTTTACTCTCAATCTCAACCAGTTGAATTGATGCATCCAACGGTTCAACCGACCTGAAAATCCAGTGAGTCTGGTGGATGTGCACCGGAACTTCCACCAGTGAATTTTTGAACACAATGTCTTAAATAACGTTAGAAATAACTTAAATAATTGTTGTATGTAAGGTCAAAGAAAGCAGACTTACCATGTATTTTGCATGAAAAATTATTTGTAATTTTAAAATATGTACATGCTGTAAACATTTATTTAATGCTTACTGTTTACTTTCAATTGTAAAGTATATTTACCTACTGTTATATATTATAGCAAAGTGTTCAGCTTGGATTTCTATTGTTGTAAACTGTTAACATCAGCAAATATATCCCAGTTTATTCTTAATGGAAAATAAAAAAAAAAAAAAAAACTGTCAGCCTAATGTTCAGTCATGGCCTCAATTGGTGTACACTGGTATGTCGACCACTGATGGTTCCACCGGTGAATTTCCAAAAACGTGGAAGGGTTTCACTCAGACAAAACATCCATCCTCAAAGCATTGCAAGATATGGCTGACAGCTTAAGGTGCCTGCCTGCCTTGGAATCTGCGTTGCAGTGTGCTAGCAGAACACTTTTTTTTCTAAGGAACTTCTCAACGTGTTGTGTGCATTTACGAAAAGAACAAACACTTCAAACAATTTCGGAATGGTAGTTTCAAAACATCACGTTGCTTAGAAAGATCATTTCGGAGCCTCTCAAATGGTTAAAAACTGCTTTTTCAATCTATTAGTTATAACTAAACAACTACTCGTGTGAAACTACAATGGAAAAGTGTATTGGGCTTTGCTTAAAACTTTCCACCAATAAAAAGATGGGGTCACCGTTGAAAGTGTCAATCAGGCGAGTGATCTACGATACCACTGCACGCCGTTTCAGTGACTTACGCTAGAGGCGTTACCGTACCAGATGAGCCGGTCAACATCGACCTTGGCGCCGTGCCTAACTCACACTAACACACGGCCACTAGGCTGGCTGCGAGGGAGGACCAGTACGCAATTTGGCTTCTGTATCGACACCTGTTCTGTAGCCCAGTCCTCGCCTCGACCCTTTCCCGCGGCGAAGAAACGTGCTGTGTCGCACCGACCTTGACCTTGAGCTGCCTGTCGCACGCTACGTGGCAGTCGCCGTCGCGACTACTTAATAACTACGCGAGTTTTCGCAAGACAGTGTCGCTCAGTGCTTTAAATAGCTTTTTACACAGACCTAACTATATCCGCCCTCGGATTTTAAGAGTGGGCTGTGCTGTAGCGTGGTACGAAATGTTTATTTATTTATTTTAATTAAACGTGTTTCCAAGTTGCGTTTATCTACGATACAGGGGCGTCATTTCAGGTTTTTCTAAGGGGGGGCCAAGATTTTGTTTTCTGGCGACAGTGACTTTGTTGCATCTTTTTTATTAATTAATCATGTATGAATTAGATACTTTAATAATAAAACTTCAGTTTTATGTGCTTAAGTTAGCAATATTTACATTTAAAAGTGCAAAAATATATTTATACACATAAAATTCTAAATCCAGGGGGGGGCATTAGCCCCCCCCCCCCCCCCCTGTAGCCCCAAATGACGCCCCTGTCTACGAATAGAAGACACACTTCAAGTATGTCTCTGTCGTTTTAAAATACCGTCCGCTTGTTACAAATATGATTGACTGCCAACTCCTCAAAAGGGGTTTAAAAAATTGTTGTTTGGTATTGCTGTAGCTCGAAAAGTACCAGTCGTAGCCGTAATACAAAATAATAAAAGACCACATATTTTCCACAAATAAAATAATATGGCCACCGCATAAAGTTCCATTGAAAAACACTGCACGCCAATTCAACTCTGTGCAGTCAGTTGAGTTTTTTCATGCTGGTCTGATATTGGTTCACATTCGCGGTCCTCACGGAAGAGTTTCAGTAACAATTTCCGAGTCTCTGAGGAAAAGTCTGCTTTAGAAAATAATCTTCAGCTACCGTATTTTATTAAACTAAAATGCGGTGTGCGGCAAAAAGTTACCGACAATTGTTTATTAAATGTGAACAGAAGCATTTTAAACGTTTTTTTTTTTCTTCGTGGGTTTTACGTTTCGTCGACAAGGTCATTAGAGACGATTACCCACAACTTTACACAAGGGCAGGGACATAGAGGAATCCACCATGGCCTTTGTTAAGGAATAATCCCCAGCATTCTCCTGGAGCTGTTTCGGGAAATAGACCGGAGCCGGGAATTGAAACTGCGTCTTCCGGGACGCGAATCCAACATATTACTGTTGCGCCACCGTGCTGCGTTGAAAATAAAGTATTTTAATTTGTAATGGGTGTAACTACACTACATATCGTTGGCTTACTTCTAAATCCTCGTAAGTCCATTTCAGCAAATTTACAGGAGAGCAAAAAGAAAATCTTCGTAGTCATGCTACACCATTGGTACGAAGTTTTTTTTAATTTGAGCATAGAAGAAAGCTAACGCTTAGAAGATTTAGCATATTTTAACACTAGATGCACCACGAAAATTTGTACCAAATTCGCTTGGAATACAACATTTGGAAAATCTGTACTTACGAGGTTCTAGAAGTAAGCCAACGATATATGACCTAGTTTAGAGTAGAGTAGAGGCGAGATAAATTGACGGGTTCACTGACCGGTAGACTGTCTTTCAAGATACCTATTTACTGAAGTATACAGTAACTGCGTATTAGCTGCTCGCTGATTTAGTAGTTCAACATGAGTGGGTATGCGTTTAGGTGCTTCTTTGTTATTGGTATCATGCACTCTAGGAGGTGTCAGATAAATTTAGGGCCAATTGGCAAAGCGACACGAACTTAAATGTCTGAATTCTAGCTTGTGTCCAAAAGAAAACACGAATTTTTCAGGCGTAAGTATGGGTTGCTTCAATTGGCACTTAAGTACTCTAAAGGGTACCGAAACCAAATTTATAATACTAAAATAAAGTTTCTTGGTAGTTCATTACGTATGGCGAATTCTAATGACTACTGAGTACGCACTGGTCTAGTGCCGCGTGTTCCAGACGCCACCTGCACTCGCCCTTGACGGCGCAGACAGTGCGGATGTTCGAGTGCAAATATGGCGGCAACCTGGGGCATATGAACAAGAAGTAAATTATTGCTATGGTAAAAATTCTGCATCATATGACAGTACGACAGGTAAGTAAGTATATGAAACAGTTGCTGTAGTTAGGTTAGTTAAGATGAGAATTTCATATAGGCACATCCGTACAATTGGTCAAAAAAGTTATTAAAAAATTACACTCCCAAAGTTTAACAGCAAGGGATGCACTTTATGTTGAAAATCATGAATACATATGTTGTCACAAATGTTTTGCAGTGATAACGTGGCGTATTTGTTTCAATTGTTAGAGCATAAACGGACAACATTAGGCAGAAAGGAACCAACCCACAAATTAATCGATTTGGAGATAGGTCCTAAGTACGTCTTAGAAAAAGAAGTACTGAATCACATTTTTTGACGAAAAATAAGATCCCAGAAAAAAATGGTTTATATGAGTCTTAGACATACACATAAATCTTTTACCTTGAATATCTCAGTTTCAGTTAACTGTGCGTTGGTTACTTTCTGTTTAATGTCGTCCAAATACTACACTCTTATAGCGAGCGATCACGTGACGACACTTTTCCAGTTTTCACTGCGCCGTTAGTTTTTAGTTATGTGGCGAAGCTTTGCAAAAACGAAAACATTTTGCCGTTGTAACAGAATCACAGAAAATAGCTAGTACAGAATTACCAAATGACCCGTTGTAACACTGCCCTCTTCTACATCGGCTGACAAGCAGTCGAACTATCGTTCTCCCTCGGCCTTGACATTTCTCTCATAACCCGGGATGTGCCACAGTCTTCACGACCAGACAGGAAAGCGACGATGATTCTGTAAACAAGGCTGCACCTTTCATTCCCACACATTCCCGAACCGACTTGTTCTTCCATCCTTGAAGCAGCATTTACACGACGCAAGACTACCCAAATCGTGTGAAACTAACGTAGAAGCTAACACAATTCACGATTGGAAATTGACACATAAAACATTTGTTAAATAAAATAGGCGGGGACCTTAGGGCCTACCTACCACGTTGCAGCGTGTCGTAAGTACGATTTTATTCGGAACTATCTCACATATGTTCGATGTGACAATGTACGAAAAGAAAATACACTTCAAACTAAAAACGATGACTGAGGGTCGTTTCAAAGCATCACGTCAATTAGCAAAATCATTTCGGAGCGCCTCAAAATGGCTAAAAATAGCTTTTTCAACATGTTATACCTGAAAAACTACCCAAATCGTGTGAAACTAACGTAGAAGCATGCAATGAACTTAGTAAGAAAACAAGGACGCCTTTGTCCGCAGTGCGCCACAAACCGAAGCAAAAACTTATTTATTGCCTATACAATCAAGCATGAAGTTACGTTATGCCGTGAAACGATTATCGTATGTCTATCAAGTTGGCGTTGTACAATCTGAACATATGCAGGTGGACAATTAGTACTGTTCAACTAAAATTATGAAGAGTGTTTAGCAAGATTTGTCAAGTATTACATGCCAATTACTAAACTACTCAATACGGTGTAATTGTAATACATTAAATCGGTCACGTAACCATTTTATTAACTGGGGGTAGGCCTACCAAATAGAACACGGCCTGGTATGCGAAATTCTCGAGACGAGAATTGATTTAGAATATTAGGTACAAAGCTGGTAGCTAAAATGCGCTTTCTGTCTTCGTCAAAGAACCATTCTCGACGAGAACCATATCGCCTCAGTCACAGTGTGCCAAATTGTGCAAAGTTTTTGTTGTAGTCTTTTTCCTATGAGACTTTAAGCCGTGACCCTAAACTTTTATATTTGTTAGTATGAAGCACGGCCGTAGAAGAACAGGTCTGAACACTCACCTGGAAAATAGACGCTCTTGTTGTTTGGCTGCAATTCGCTAAGTTACCGTGAGTGTTGTGCGTCGTTGGCGCTGCAATCAGGGAGGTCGGCTTAACTCCGCCCACATTATCAAGTAAGTAAAGATTACTGGACACACGCTTTAGGATTGCGAGCGAAGGAAGTATTTCATAAATAGATAATAAATACGTTTTGATAAATTGTTTACCTTTATAATGTAAACACTGGAAAAAGTGGGAGGGAAGTGGGCGGAGTTTGAGCCCGACCACCCTGATTGCAGCGCCAAAGACGCACAACACACTCGGTAACTTGGTGAACTGCAGCCAAACAACAAGGGGTCAAGTTTTCAGGCGAGTGTTCAGGCCTGTTCTTCTACGGCCGTGGTCTGATGTAACTTTTCCGTGTTTTGACATTTCTCTTCTGAGAAATGTGCTTGGCAGTTTCATAGTTTGGAGCTTTTGAACCTACTTGACTTACTGGAAAAGCACGGTCTCTGCAATATTGTTTACACACACAGTTCTCAGAAGTGAACTGTCGAAATATGGAATATATGCACTTATATGTGATAGACAATAATAAGAAACTATACATTGACTGTGTAACTTTTTCTTATTGTTGATGTACACTGGAAATGAGCTTCATGTAAACGTTACAATGTTTATTAAAGGTATTCACATCATTGCAGTTGCATTTGCTACATAGTTTCTTATATGCTCTACATTTGTTTCTGTGAAATTAGTTGTCAATACTGAGCCAATACCAAAACTCAGAAATCAATCTGCAGTTGTACAAAGGTGAAGTAGCTTGGGTCCAACGAGGGGCTGGAGTTTATATGACACTCAAGTGCGTCCCTCCCAATTTTGAACTTGATTTATCAGACGGCTTAACATTGAATATAGATAAAAAAATATACGCCTACAAAAATTTTGACTACTTTTTTAATTTGCCCTTTTTTTATACTCTGTGCAATCTGTAACTCAATAGATATATCTTCTCTGAACGATTCCAGCAATAAGTTGGTATTAGACACTTTTTTTAATTCACAATAGCAAACGTATGGTGTACCTACAGCTAATTCTGGATTTTCTTTATATATATATATATTTATTTATTTATTTATTTACTGTGAGGTTTTTATCTGCAACACGGAAGCTTTCGTTCGCAGTTGCGTATGTTTTAAAAATGGTTTAGTTTACGGGAGACATATTTATCATCCGTGGGAGTGGGACGAGAGCCAGAGAGAGTGTGTGTTTGTAAGAGAGAGAGACATAGAGAGAAGAAAAGGGGGGTTCATATTTTTAATAAGTGCATAGTGTTTCTATAAGCAATTAACTGTATTGAAATGAGGGTTTGATATGTGGCATATCGACGTACATCGGAGCACTCATCGTGAGCTGACTCAAGCAAGCCACGTAGTGATCTAATAATGGACGGCTCACAGTTAAGTGGACATCGCCGTGTTTCGAAACTGGGTCGGCCTGCCGCCTCTTGTTTACGCGCGCCTAAAAACAAAACCTACTGCGTGTGTGTTGTCTCGCCCTGGATGTTAACAAGGGTGCTGGCATTTTCATCGTCGACCGCTGGTACATGGTGCCTACTGGTGAGTCTGCTATGGTCGTCTGTCATGGAAAGAATTTCGGGTAGTACACATATCTTCAGGAAGCATTACAACTACGTCTTATACATGGCTGCGAAAGAGATTGTTCAATTTCTTTCCTTGTCAAGTAAATAACTGCTTGTAATCAATATGTGCGAGTATAGTAGGGTTGACATTTAAAATGTGCTTAATTACCATATCGACCCTTGTTCTATCAAGCCTTTATGGAAACCGCCTACATCCCATATATAGGCGTAAACCCTCATTTATACATATTTTATGAGAATTCTTTTTTCTGCCTGTAAATGAAGGCAGATATCATAAAACCGTCCCACAATTTTTGTTAAAAGTTTAGAGTGAAAATATGCTGAAACCAATCTGTACATACTGGAAAATGTAGTCATATTTCCCAGGAAAACAAACATTAATCAGTACGTACAGTGCATAAATACTAAAAGTGGAGCACAGGGCTGTGAATTACAAGCGAATAATGTTACGTCCTGTTGTCAATACTTACGGTAAGATTTTTTAAATAAATAGGACATTTTAATAAGTCTTCGATCGCGTTCCGAGTATTGCTGCGCCCACCAGTCTATGAAATATCTGGCGATTCATGTCTGCAGAGAATTAATACGAATACTTTGTAAAAAAAATGCTCATACTTAACAACCAAAGGTATCAAAACTAATTGTTAACATATTTCTTCGGTCAAATATTACAAGAAAAATTTCGAATAGTGTTGAAGTAGCTAAAAATAATGATTTGAATTGATGTTTGTTAATAGAATATTTGGCACGAAATGGATGCAATTGGAGTCGTGACACATAGTGTTATTTTTGGTCGTTTACATAAAACATGCTGGCTACTTCTTTCCGAAAGTCAATCATAGCACTGCTTAGAAAATTATTATAGTTACCAGGAATCTGTTAAATATCATTAACTATTGTTGTAGCTGAACATTTCGAAGATATTTATGGAGAATTTTGCAATAAGTGTTTACAATGTTACTTAGTTGTTTTGCAACTAGTTTCCATCATTGCAAAAGTACAACTTTCTTATTCTCCTCCATGTAGCTTTCTCGATAGTTTTAAATGTTGATATTATTGTACATGTAACTTGTTTCAAATTTTTATTGTTATGTTCGATGACGAGATATTTATTTCGTGATGCTTACATAAAATAATATTTTTAAGATAACTGACTAAATTATATTATTAGTACACTTGCAATGTGATTTTTTTTTTTTCTGTAAGTGCAATTTCTCGACTTCTTCCACACCTCAGAGCTACTGGTTCAGAAGGGATTAAATTGAATGCAGTACAAAATAAGAATATTTGAGCGGCGCGGCGGACCACCCAGTCCTCTGTGCTGCGGACAGAGATGCCGCCGTCATGAAGCAAGTTGCGAGAGTCGCCCAGTTTGTTGACTTTGGCGAGGACTGCGCTGTCGAGGAGTCAATGTGCGGCTTCTACAAGGAACCGTGGAGATGACTGGGCGTCCAGCCAACACTGCTAGTACTACACTACTGCCGGCTTGCTAGCTTGACCACCGGACTAGTCGGCTACATTCATCTGCAAGGTTGGCAATCGACATCAGCTACGACTGTTACCAGCAGGTGCCGCTCATAAGGCCTCCGACACAATTGGCAGTTGCTGTTGGTGTTGTTATTGGTTGGTGTGTGAAGCTTGGGTCGGCACAATAGACGGTTATGAATACAGGCGGCTGAAATAATTTAAATTGATAATACAGTGCAGACCTTAATTTCAGTGTCATGATTTCTGTTTGAGGAAATGAGGAATAAAATGTTTTTATGTTAGCATTAAACACAACTTATCCATACACGTACTGCAATTTGATTGGTCATGTTGTACTTAAAAGTTCAATATTTTGAACTTTAGTACAACACCAACAACAACCATCGGAAATAAATAGTTCGAATGATTTCGTGACCAAGACCAAAGCCAACAACCATAATGCTTCTGGTAACCTGAGCTTCAACTGTCGCCAACACCAACCACCAATAACACCCATAAATTGTGCCAGAGGCCTTAGTGAGCGGCCACAAGGATCAGTAGCCACTGGAACTTCCCTGGTCGTTGGTCTATGGCGCAAGCATCAGAAGCGTGCTATTCCTGATAATCTGTAGCCACCGGCCGCTACAGCTCGGCATCATTGTCAAACAAAGCCAAACGAGCGGAAGCAATCCTACCACGAATTTTTTGGTAGGTTTCGCGCAGTTTTTCGAAAATATTTTTGCAACACTTTGTTTTAATGTTTTATATGTAGAGACAGAGAAAATTCGCGGGTTCAATAGCCGTTAGATAACCTTCAAGACTATTTGTGTACTTAAGAGCCCTACACAGCAGGTGCTAGATGTCACGTTTGAGGTTTGGAAACAGGCAGGCGATAAGAGCTAGAGTGGTTCCTGCGTCAACAACCGTATCGCCTTTATGCGCAGGCCGGGCGCGAAAACGGCTTGCAGTGTTTCGGACGTTGGTTTTTTTCTATTGGACTTTAAACGGAATCCTACTTTTTTATTTATGAAAAGTGCGTAGTAATGTCTAGCGCGTGTTTCTCTATTTTTGTTTTACGATTCCCGTTGGTGTTTTTTTTACAGAACAGCAGTCTGAAAAAGCCGTTTTTAGCCATGCCCCAAAAGCATGTTTATAAGTAGGGACTGGAAAGTTTCGTGAATTCAATGACCTGTAGACTAAAATCCATTGAACTATGCATACTCAAGCCCCTGTTATTTGTCGACTATCTTCTACTCAGTGGAACAGTAGACAACGGCCGAATAGACGGGGCTGAGTATTCATAGTACAACGGATTCTAGCCTACAGGTCATTGAATTCGCGAAATTGTCCAGTCCCTATTTATAAGCATGGTATCTAGGAAACAAAACTGAGAAGCATAAGTTTCAATGTGTTTTCTTTCCGTATACCTAGAGACATGCAAAATTCGCGTTATTTCCTGACAGCTGACTAGACTCCAAGTGACTATATGTTCGTTCGACGTCTCCCGCTGGCCGATATTGTCGTGACTTGCCGTGGAAAATACTTACTCGGTAGAGAGGCCAATCTCTGTAAAGACGTAACACACGTAAATGACAACACATAAAAGTTCGTGGCCAATTGAATCGCGGATTATGCTATGTTATGTATAGGAAAGTGAAGTTCAGTCTGCTACCAAATTATAACGCGAAATTTGCATGTCTCTACGTATACTATATATATATATATATATATATATATATATATATATATATATACGCACATATATCTATCACAGGTTCTATAGTATTTCCTAAAAAAAAAAAAAAAAAAAAAACTTTCACCTAACACGCTGCAGCATCCGCCCGCTGTATAGGGCTCTTAATCAGACAACAGCTGCTTACTCGCTATTCGCTGAGAGTGATAACCTCATTATTTAGAGTTGCCCGATTGTTATTGGCTCGGCCCTCAAATAGTTGTCAAATAAATCAAGAGCAAACTTGTAAAACTTACACGAATCTACAATTGTTTGAGTTTTAGCTGGTTTTCAAAAGAAAACGCCAATTTTTCAGATCCCTAGTTATGTGCTTGCCTGCAGCTCTAATTCAAGGTTAGTGATATAATATTTTAAATTCTAAACGTTTTGTTGTTATGCCTGCAAATCACAGGTGCATCGTGCCGCAACAACCTTCTTCTGATTGGCTCATTCAAATTAGACACGTCACTGCACTAAGACACGTTGACAATAACTACGAAGTAGGGATGCAGATGTGCACGAAACTCGTTGAAACAAAGTTCTGGAAAAGAATTTTCGCTAAATCTTCCTATCCTTCGTAACAACCAAAGCACAATAATTAGAGATGATGATACAGCGTGAAAATGATTTGTATCGCCATATCCTTGACAACACTGCAGTTTCTTGCGACGTATATGACTGGCTGATATACGTCTGACACAACGTAGCTGTCTGCAGACCAATAAAAGGCATCAAATATTACAATATCGGGATTCTTATTGGCCTAGTCAAATAGGGTATAGTGTATTTCATATAACTTCAGCCTCAAGTGACAGCAGATGTCCCCACCTTTACATCATGTAAACAGTAAATACTCTCTATTTGCAGAGTTTTTAACCAGGTGATGAATTGTTGCTTGTTAGGTGTTTTTATGTTGGCTGCGGCCACAAAAAAGTAGTTCCCCACACGAAAATTTGTAACTTAATAATTTGCAATTAAGTAATAAATTTTTAGCCTACTTATATTTTGAAATAGGAATTTTTATTTTCTGGTATTTTATTTTTTTAGGAAAAAAAAGTACACAGAAATTATTTAACAGCATGAATAAGTACTGTATTTGTTTGTAGGCCCCTGGGCCATTACTGCCGTGAGGCCGTCTAGGACGCCATTTTCGAGCTGTTGTTGAAGACAGGGACACGATTGCGATCTTGTGAATAGTTTCAATTTGAGTTTAATCTGTGGATTCGTGATATTTGTCACATTTGCTTATTATTATTTAGTGTGTTTTCTTCCGCTTATATCTTACGAGTTAGTTGAGATGAACCGTGGGCGTACATCTGCAACTAAAAGCGCCAGGCAAGAAGATATAAATCGCGTTGCGAGAAACTTGGAAGAGAAGATGATGCGAGGTGAAATTAAAGAGGGTCCTGTTGGCACGATGACTGCTGAAATGCTTGGAATATCGAAACAGACCGTCTACAAATAAGTCAATTTTCACGGTGTGTTTTTTATGCCAATTAAATAGTTTACTAAACAGGTGCTTGCATGGCATAGCCCAGGGTTTGTAACGATGCGTGCGTCGTACATGATTGGGTTTATCAACACTGCACAGAATTGAAATACATCTAAAATTTTAATTTCAATATACATCACTTAGCTGGGATATTGAGCGATGTTTTTTTGTTTACAAAAGATTCCTTTTCAGAAAAAAAACGTAACAATAGGCATGGTGGCTTTAGGCTGACGCCGATTTAAACCCGAGAGTTAGGCCTACATGTTTGTTCAAAATTACGAAAATTGTGTCGCATATTAATCTTTACCGTTGGTTCCTGACCTAAAACTAACTTTCCGATTCGGCGCCTAGCATTTTAAACCAACCTGAAATTGGTAAGCTTAGATTAACAACTTTAACTAATAAGGTGTTGACCCTTAAAATATTATCATCTGAGTGGTTCTAATTTTTAAAAAGGTAATTTTCCATAAAATATTATGCCAATAGGCATGCCATAAACAAAAAAAAAAAGCTTTCAGATCATTACGAACATTTAAGTTTTTAGCCCAACCTTCTTGATCAAAGTGTGTTTTTAATCAGCCCCAATTCTTATATTCCTAATCAGCTGGATTTATTGTTCAGGTTATTTATTGTAAATTTCTTTGGCCGTGGGGCCTTTTACACTGAGAGAATAGCAGGCTGCATTAAGTTTGCCAGCTATAACTTAAGTAAGACATAGACTATGTAGGCCTAGGCCTAATAAGATCTTTGCAGTTTAGGGGCTTAGGCCTAAATGATTATTGATCTGTTTGCCTAAGAACTTTGTAACGTTCTTGGTACAATTTCTCTTGTTAATTTTATTTTTAAATGCAGTTAGACAATGAGAAACTCCATGTGTTACCTTAGGCTACTTCATTATCAGCTGAAATGACTTACAGTAAGCTAACTTTCATGATTGTGTTATGAGATTGTTTTCTGCAGCTTGGTAGATAAATATCTGAACAGTAAATTGATATTAGATTATTGATACTATGGAAGTTGTTACGGGCATTTAGGAATTAGCCCGTCTAAATTTGTAATATATATACATAGATATTGAATAAACCCTGTATTTCCGAAGGACAGAGGCTCTTTCTCTCTGGTTGGGAGAAGCGACGTCTTGGTGACGCCAGAAAGGGGTTGACGAGAGCCATCGATCAGCTCATGACATAAGGATGGGGGGACAAGACTGACTCTCTGGGCTGTGAAAAATGCCCGATCAGAACTTATTGTCTGGTGTGAGAAGAAGGCTAGCCCTGGACCCCACATGGCGTAACTGACTCTCTGCTCCACCCCACCCCCTTTCCCCGTGCCTTTAGAGAGACAAAACAAGCAGGGCCACACCAAGGGGAAAGAAACGGCCAATCAGGGGCCGAGCTGGCCTAACAATGTAAAATATTTATTGAGTAATGTAAAGGGTTTTTATTTGAATTTTGTAATAAGTGTATTTAGCTGGTATGTTGTAAATAATTATGTAACATTTATGCAAATGAAAAGAAACAAAAAAAAAATGTCGGTGCCGTCAGGAGCCGGAAATGCAAGGCTAGGGAGCGTGGCCAGTGTGAGAAGGAGAGCACACCGATTGGCTGGCGCGGTTAGGCGCGCGGAGGTGCGAGTCGCCAGCAGAGACGCGATTGTTGAAGAGGGACTCTATCCGGAGAGCCCGACGGGGGCAGAAGGAGAAAGACGTCGGTGATTATGTTAGCAGAGGACAACTTTTGGTTGGATTAAGTTACTCATCGTAGCCCTGTGTTGGCAGACGCGCGACGACCACGTGATAGCCCGAGGTTGCTTGGAAAATAATTTTTCGGTACTAAGGACGTACAGCCACGCTTCCGAAAGCCGAGTCTTTTCCGACGCTAGGCGAGCGCCAGAAAAAAAGAAATAACTTTGTTTTAATATAATTCATAAATATAACATCAGAGGTTCTAAAGAGTTATAGCCTGAAATCACAAGTAGTGAAAGGATGCATAACAAAGTTAAGTTTTCAAGTGAGCCATCAAAGTACTTGGTCAAATCAGCTCTTATTTATTGGCATCTAAGATTTTTAGATTATATGTTGGGTCATATATTGATAGATCTATCCTGAATTCTAACTGAGAGGCTGGTAGTATGTTATATTCAATGTGATTGGTCATGTAGGCCCTAGGTTAGGTAGGTCTATTATTTTTTCTAAAATATAGACAGTTGCAGGGCCTAATTTAGAGAGGTCATATACTCTTTAGCCCTACCTGTGTATTTCATGTGTTTAACATAGTGGTGATATTTGTAGGCACCTGAGGAGTATCACATGAAATTTGTTTATAAACATTGGGTAGCACATGGCATTTCTTTACTAAATATTTGAGAATACAGTTGTGGTGGAAGGATACATTGTTAATAACCTGTCATTGGCTCTACTTTAGGAGAACTGTCACTTGAGACTGAAGTTGTATGAAATACAGTATATCATATCCAAGTACAAGCTAAAGCCAGTAATCTTCTGGTGAGGTAAACGTGTGTTGAAATCCAGCGAACAGTCACATTTTCCCGCGATAAACCATCTCTTCTAACAATATTTTTAAATTAGTAAATGATCCTACCGTGCCGCTTTCCCCGGGAAAGAATCCTCCGACGTAAATAAGTCAGTTTGGTAGAAGCAAGCAGTCGTGAGCCCTCGAGCTGTTTACGTGCCTCGTTGTTTACCGACGTCACTTGAGCAACGACGCTCGGTGTCGTCATAGGTTCACGGCCCGCCAGCTTCAACACGTGTTCCCTGCTCCACTAAAAGTGTTGCCATTTCTACTGATTTGTCAGTAGATCTCCTGATTTCCAATGTTTTAAACTGACTACTGACACATTTTCACAATAATGCAAATTCCATTTATTTTGTAAATAAATTTTATTTATTTTCTCCTGATATTTGAAAATACATGCTAGCAGCGTGTTTAATCAAGTCAGTCTCAACTTCAGTGATCATCCTTGTTGCCAGTTTAACTTTTTTTTATTGGCAACTTTGTTTAGGTCTTCTCGATTTGCCAATTGGTCATAGCTTAATTCAAATACTGTGATAGGTTATTTTTAGTTTCAACTCATGTTTGTAGTTGAAGAGTACTGTCAAAGCCTCCTATGTTGTTTAATTTCTTTGTGTGTCAAGTGTGTGCCTGGAAGAAACAAAATTAGCCTATGATACCAAGTCTACTATGTTAGTGGGAAAAAAAATTGATCCAAGGGATAGGTTTGATTGCATTGAACAATGCGTTGTTCATATGTTTGTTGATTGTTGTAGTACATATTTTTAATGCCAATGCAACGAATTTTGCGTCTGTTTTTTTATACGCTTGATTTTTTCTTTTCGATTTTATGTTTGTTCCAAACCTTGACGTTTGTTATTGTTCAGTGACATTGTACAATCATAAACAACATAGATTTTTGACATGGGTACAACTGCCACACAGATTAATGTTTAACACACACACACACACACACACACACACACACACATATATATATATATATATATATATATATATATATATATATATATATATATATATACATACATATATATATACACACACGCGCGCACACACTTAATTTGTTGTTTCTCACAACTGTAGTCATTGGTATCACAGGAAAAAAAAATCTATTCAATTTCAACTGCAACTGACATGAACAACTCACCAAAGTTTATAATATTTTTACTGTTTTTTTCGGGTATTCATCCGTTCTGCCCATCTACTCCGTTTTGCTGCCCTGCTTCCGAAAAATCGGCAGAAACCTTAGCGTGCGCACGCACAACTCACCAAAGTTAATTTGTTCTCAATTTTTTTTGTATCCTGTTTTGGGTCTCTACCTCGTTTTGCCATCCCCTGTATTTTTTTTTAAAGAAATGTTTATAGGTGCACGCAAAACTTTAGCTACATTTCAACGCAATCGAATGACTGGTATAGAACCACATAGAAGACAAACAAACAAACAATAATTTTTATGATATAAACTGAAAGTACGCTACGCGGCCGCGTGTATTAGTCGTAACAGCGAATATTTACTTCAACTGAAGGGCCTCTTTGTACGCCAGATTAGTAGCTCGGCGATTGTGTTATGATAACCAAGCTGCAGCAGGATAAGTAGCCATAGCTGCCCTGTGAAAAACTGTCTTCAGTCCATCCCTGCCAAACAACTGTCCCGGGCCTTACTTATAGTCATAGTAAAACCGACCTTGGATACGAGAGGGTATTCGGAAGGTATACATAGTACACGTGGTATGATGACTCATTTACCTCGAGCACGACCATTGATGACAGTGCCCTCAATACGCGGCGTCGAAAGTTCATTGAAAATAAATAAAATATTCAGTCACTGTGCACATGAAGGTTGTACAACCATGCGTAACGATATAATTGCGTAATGTAAACTTCCCTATAAATTACTTCTCTCAGACTGTTCTTGCTTTTTCGGATCGTCTACTTTGAACTGTTTACAAAAATTACGTTTTCCTCATGCTATTTCACATGTATTTTTTCAGTATATAAACCGAGATAATTAATTTTCGTATTTATGTAAACATAACTCTGAAGCAAAAAAAAAAAAATCTTAATAGGCCTATCTCTGAACTGAAAACCAATTTTATGTGTCTTCACCCCCTTAGTGATTTAATTTAGCAAAATCATACCATCACATGTTAAACATTCGTAAAAATATCCAACTAAGATGAAAATCACAACAATAACCCACTGAGTCAAAGCGTAATCGACAATTCATTTAAAAACATATTTCATTCTTTCACAGCCCTGAGAGTTCGGATATAGAAAAGTTCTGAAATCTCTTTACTAGCATTTGTGTATTCGTCATCATGAAGCGAAAAGCAACTCTTTATCTCGACGGGATCGGTAGCATTCATAGATTTCTCTAAAATACATTCCATGTCTATTCACCCCCTTAGGGTTCAAATTTCGAGAAAAAAAAACTTTATAGACAGTTAAGGCTATTTTATGGGCGTCGCGTTTCAGTGGAAACCGTGCAGATAGTCCGCTAAGTTCAAGATATATAGACGATAAATTGAAAACACCTTTCACCCCGTTTCATCACCTTTCATCCCTTTAGATGTCATATGTTGAGAACAAAAAACTATATTTTAGGCATTTAAATAAGCGTTAATCTTAAGCAAAAATTATTCAAATTACCCCCCAAATCGTAAATTTTTTAAGACATATTCTACAATTCTATCAGTTGTACAGGTTTTGGATTGGATTAGAATGAACTTGGGCCATTTGGCAAAGTAGCCTTAGGCGAAGGTACCTATTTATTTTTCTCTCTGTGGTTGGCATAGGACTCGGGATATCGTTTTTTGAATGCTATTCCTAAGGAGACATAACTGACGCACGCTGAGTAGTTTTCAATATTTAGAGTAAAGGCCTATACACAATTATTGTGTACATCCTGCACCACCTGTTGATGATAAATAGCAACAGCATAGTACTATTATAGTGACGTAAGTCACAATTTTTAATAGCGTCGTTTTTATTCATATTATTCACATTTCCCAAAAGAATATTCTGTAAAAATATTTCACTCTTAACTGAATTTCTGCATTCCATTTGAGTATTACAAGAATGTACTGCATGTTGCATGTGATTTCAAAAATTGTTTACGAGGAAACTATTTTAACTGACTTACACCGTAATAAATATAAGTCCATCATATATTTGCCATAAAATCATATCACGTCGATATTGCACAAATTAAGCCTAGTTATTAAAATATGTTCCATTTATAATATTGTTTTGCAGAACGCAAGCCATTTTACGGACAAAACTTCAGTTCATTTATAAATACTTTTCAAATGCCATTTACAAGGTTTTCCGAATAGATGTAAGACACACCTGTTACATTCTTCATGAAATCCTAGTACAAAAGAATAAAACGATACTCAGAAACATACATTTTCCATTACAACATTTATAATCAGTTGATATTTTCCGAACGGCCATCTTGACATGGACTTAGGTTTTCAGTTTATCGGAAACGTAAAGTCAAGGCTGCTTGACTTACTTTGGCGACGCCATTGTGTACAGCTCCACAAGAACCCATGTATTGAAAGTTATTGTAAAGTCAAATGCTAAAGTTTTCAATTGTTCCGAATAGAACACCGGCTTCGCATTTGTGATTTCTCGGCCCATTCCTTGTTGTTTTTGTATCACACATACAGCAACATTTTCCACATATTCCGGACAATGGATCAGGTGTTACTTCAAGCGTACTCTGTCCAAGGTACTATTAATGTACGTATAGAGGGTGGTCGCATGGGTGGACGTAATTTACGGGTTCGAGGCCTAGAAGCTTGGAGCGCTAAGGGTACCGCAGCATGCGTATCATACCTCATCCTAGCCTATAGGCGCAGGTCCAGGGGCGTCATTTAGGGAGCAGGGGGGGGGGCAAATGTCCCCCTCCCTGGATTTAGAAGGAAATGTGCAAAACATTTTTTGTGTATTTTCTTATTTAGATAATATTATACATAAGCACATTAAACCAAAGTTTTATTATTAAAGTTTATAATTTATACGTGTTTAATTAATAAAAAAGATTCAACAACAACGTCAATGTCGCCAAAAAAAAAACCTCCTCACCTCCTCCAAGAAAAAACTGAAATGACGCCCTTGCGCAGATCATTGAACTAGGTTGCAGTCTTCGCGCCGAAAGCTCGCCTTTATTAAATTCAGTCGTGACCGTCATATTATTAGAGGGCGCACCGTATATGCCTGTATCCTTTTGAAAATTGCACACGAACATTTTGTACAGTACTTATAAAGGACCACAAAAACACGAATTTTCTCCATTTATAGCCGCAAGAAAAAAAATTCTGGCGATTAGTGGAGGACATGAATGCGATTCCTAACCTAAGTATTAAGTAGACACACGAGTTTAAGTTTTCTAATTATCCTATATCAACCAAAGTTCTGCACACCACCTTAAAACTGAACCTAAATGCATTTTGAAATGTCAGAATTCTATGTTTCCAACTGTGTCATTTATAAAGACGATTAGAATATTACTAAAAGTCGCCAAAAGCGAATTTTTCTTAGTTTATTGTATACATAATAACATATATAAATGCACTCACACACGCACGCAAAAAAAAGTGTGTGTGTATTTAATTAAATCGTGTGTGTGTATTTCATTAAATTTAATATGATTTACATAGGAAATTATCCTAGCTTGTCTAAGAAAGTTAAAACCAACGATAAAATAAATTTTTATTGGATGATAGCTAATTAAAGCAGCAAAAAAGCGTTTAGAGTTGAGAATTTTTATTTATACATCCATAAAAGTTGATATAAATTTGTCACGCCAACTGCATTGAAAAGTCGCTGTACCTAGCAATATAGTCTTTGAACTGCCTTGTCGCCGGAGCTTGTAACGAGCCTCCATATCCACCACATGTGTCGCCGCTGTGGGCGCAGGTCTGGCCTAGGCTAGGGGAAGAGTGGTGGGGTGATGATGTGATGCTGCAAGCAGTGTAGAGGAACATAAGTGAGCTGCAGAGAGGAGGGGAAATGTTATGTAGCTCAAGGTCAGGGGACGCCCGGCGCCAACAGCCCCGCCTTCTCCCGGCGACGACGCCGACGCCTCGCCCACGAGGACGAATTCTTGCCGCTAACACGTGTCGCTAAACACGCCATAAACGTACACCTCCGTCTGGTCACTCTCAATGGGAGATGCAAAGTAAATTGGCTGACATCTGGTGAACTCTGAACTTTCTTAATGGTGATACCAACTGCAGACGCTCTATTGTATAAGCTGTTCACCATAAAGTGAGCACTGTTTAAAGTTTTCTCTCAGCGGTTTTGCCTCCATATTTACTATTTTAAGCATTAAAAACTGCCATGTTACTAAAAACCAGTGTAAACGTTTCATAACTCTCAAAACTCAACATCTATGACCTCAATAAAGTTCAATTTTTAGTTCTCATAAGCGTTGATGAGTGCTCACTTTAAAGTAACCCACCTATGTTCGTAGCAAATCAGTCGATAAATAAATACTAGGTGACAGAGCACTGTTCTCTTTAGTAAAAATGAAAGAGATTTACAAAAATATGTTTGTATATTAATTTAAAAAATACTGTCGAAAGGTAACAAAGTAAAAATATCGTTATGAGTACTGTAAGTTTTACACATTGCAACTTCGCCAAACAAATGTATTCGTATATAAACAATATTCCCTAAACTAGTTCTGTATAAAATCGTTCTTATTTGATTTTCCAATTCCCGTATTTATTGCAGTTAAACGCGTCTCTTTTATTATCGCTGGTAACAAAAATTAAGAACTAACAAGGTTAGGCCTAGCCTCGTTCATTTAATGAATTTTAAATTGTTGAACTGATAAAAACGTATAGGCCCAGACGTGTTTAAGTAGTTGTAAGCGTTAAAATAAATAGCCTACTTTGCATGTCAATCTTATTCAAAATAATTTTTTTTTGTTTACATTTGATCATCTTACAACACTGGCATGCGCACAAAAAGATGGCCGACTGTAATATTTTATGCTACTTTGAACATTGCAGCTGTCAATGCTTTTGTAATATATTATTCTGTGTCAAACAGTCAGAAAACTATTCGTTTTCAGTTTTTGAAAAGTTTAGCAAGATCTCTAGTCGAACCGCACATGAAAAGACGCCTTCAAAACCATGTTCTTCCTAGGCGGTTGAGGACTTTGATTGCAAACCTCCTTGGTGAAACTATGCCGACACAGCAAGTTCAGGCGGGAGAAAAAAGAAATAGACGTGGTCTGTGTCCAAAGGAAAGGGATAGGAAAACTAAATTTCAGTGTAGCCAGTGCCAAGTTTTTATTGCCTCGATTGTCGAGTAGACCTTTGGTTGGAATGTGGACAGAACTGAGGAAAATTCAGTTTAGCAAACGTACTTTTTAGGTGAAATCAAATCTGCACAGAATTTTTCTGTTTTGAATTTCCATGTCCTCTTTTTATATGTTGTTTGCATACTTTATCTTTATTTGGATCTCTAAGTAAAATAAAACAGAATGGTAGTTTTTAATTTTTTCATAAAAGTTAAAGTTGTGTGTTTTTTTCTAAACATTGTATGTACTAAACATTTAAAAAATTTATTATTAAATTGTTAAAAAATACTTTTTATTTTGTACATCATGTTATATTTTTAAAAGTAATGAAATTCATTCCAAAGTTAAAACTATATTTGAAAAAAATTGTTCAATTTCTTTAACAAAATTAAATCATGTGGTCTGTGACATCCCACCTCACCGGCAGTGTTACAATAAACACACATCACCAGTTAAGGGTGTAAATGATTAACCAAATATATCACCCGATGCGTGTTTTGATGTACAATATGCAAAAATTTTAAGATCAAATTTATAATGTGAAAAATTTTTGGCAACAGCGCGCGCCTAAACAAGTAGTGTGCTAACGGCAGTTACCGTGCATTGGAAAGAGAGAGCGAATGTCCATATAATCCTGTACTGCAATCTAAGTGAGGGGAGGTAGAGTATCTGGACCAGCGGTCTATCGCTCTTCACACTGGCACAGTCATCAGCAGAGCACGTGCGCAAGTGTGGTGTGAGGGCCAACCTTGGCTGTTGCTTATCTTCCTGTGTACAACACCGCGGGACCACACCGCAGCTGCACAGTCAGCCACTTCGTGTGTGGGCGAGCTATCACTGCACCATGAGGGACGCCGACTCTGCAGCTGTAAGGCGCGACCACAATAATGTTCGCTTCACACACGTCCACAGCAGCGGACTAAAGTTCTGGCACGGACGCTGCCCACTGGCTTCACATTCGGGTGCCGGCTATCAGACCCTTCTCTTGTAACTAGTGGCACGATTTTGTTGCAGAAAGATTTTTGCACAATTTTGTTTGTATGCCTTATGAGCACATCTGCAGTTTTGTTTCATGGTCAGTGATTGGGTGCTTTAACTCTCACTTGTCCTTGGGATCTACTGGCAAATTACAGCAGTATGAAGTCATAATAACCTTATTCTTGCTGGTGCAGTAAAATGAAAAACGCGTCTGACCAAATACGCGTAACTAATTACCACGAAGCACAGCTGCCGATGTACACGTAAGGCGATGGAACAAAGCGGTGCATAAATCTTTTCGCGGCAAAATCATGGCTCTGCTTATAACTAGAGGCACGAGTTTTTCGTGTATGCTTCTGGCATCAGCCTATATTCCTCGGCTCGGTCCTATACATGCACTGGCCAAAGTTAAATATCCATTGGCTTCTAACAGTACAAGCGGGTATCATAATATCCCCACGAATTAGTTCCTTACTTAGTACTAACTTGCAGCCGCCAAAGGCAGGTCAAAACAATAAATTGTCGCTCAGTCACAGATGGGGAAGTGATGTATATGTTATTGACGTTCAACCTAACCTAGAATAAATACGTGAAATACTCGTCCCTCTACTCAGGGGCGTCATTTAGGGGGAGCAGAAGGGGGAGGGGGCAAATGCCCCCCCCCCTGGATTTAGAATTGAAGAGTATAAAATTTATTTTTTGTATTTTGTTATTTAAATAATCTGTTCGCGGGTGTTTAACATATTATATATTTTCGCGTATACCGCGTCCAGACCCTCTTCTTTTCTTCAAGAGCTTCGCCCATAGGTCCGTCTTCGCCTTACAGGCGATCTGGACGATAAAACGCACTCGGCAATTATAATATTTAAAAGTCCTGAGGCAAGCGTGCACTACCCACGTACGCTTACCTACGCCGAAAAACGAAGCCTAGCACCCATGCTACATGTATTCTTATTGTTAGTAAAAACAAAATCTCTAAATTAAAATTAACGAACCAGAAAAATTAGTTTTCAATAAATAATGCTGCGTGCGTCGCTGTAACCATGGCAACCTGCGCGATGCCATAGAGTACATACACTGTAATAAGGTCTGGCTTGAAAACTGTAAACAGATGTTTGTAAAAATTACACCATCATCTCTACTTATTTATAACTATAGGTAAATTACCCGAGATGTACCGGGGAACCGTCGTGAAGCGAACATACGGAGGTCTCAATCATTCTTTGAAAACAAATACAGATATTACAAAACTGCATAAATACTGGATTAGGAGGTTACCCGAGGGAAGTGTTATGACATCTTCCCCTAGTGAATATTCCTGACTGGGCGTCCCATCTGGCTGGTCCGAGGGATGACATGAAATGAGCCTATAGGGGATAAGCGACGAAATGCGAAAGGCTGGGGAATTGGGATACCAAAATAACGCTGGACAATGGCAACGTCCGCCACGTAACTCACAAAATCGGGGCCTGGTCCCGCCGGGAATCCAACACGGATGCACCACCGTTGTTGGAGGTGAGTGCTCTTAGCCACTGCGCCAGCCCCCGCATCATTATCACACGTACTATTTTATACAATGTTTGCTTGATGCCCTAATTGCACACATAGTTCCTTAGGATCAATAATCAATTACAATATAAAAGCTCTACTCTTCGAGTTATGGTGGCCGTCTGCTCAGGACGCTGAACGGTGTGCATAGTATCGCCCGTTACAAGATGATTCGATAACTACTGTACTTAGCGAGCGTAAATTATGTCTCCTTAGGAACAGCATTCAAAGAACGTTGCACACGAGTATACTTATTTGAGGTCCTCCACGTATCTCTAAAGTTTACTTCCCGAACCACCAATAACAAAAGTCCACCTCCCTTGGCCATCTGTCTGCGATGAGTTTCATAAAAGGGAAGGAGAGGGGGGTCGGATCACTATAAAAATCTAATTACGTAGCCTTAAGTCTTAATATTACTTGTGCGTACATTTTTATCCAGGTTCTCACTTTTCTAACTGATTATACTCCACACATTGCTAAATAAACTGACACACAAATCTGAATACAATTTAAGTGGAGTAAATGCTTCTTTACTATTTTCTTAAGGTGCTTCGGGAAGCAGAAAAAAAAAGGGGGGGGTTTACCTTCTGCATCCACCCAGTCTTGGATCTGTTCTTGTATAAGTAATGACGCGCACCGTTTTGAGATCAATGTGGAACGATCTCGTAAAAAACAGGTTGCATGGGACTAAACGAGAGTGGTACTAAACACCACATCGTGTGCCTCCAGCTATGCCATCCGCGGTACTCGCATGGTTGCACTGCATTGATTTCCAGGCGTGCAACTGAGAAACCTAAGTAAAATATTTAAAAATACTTTTCCGAACACAAGTGCAAATGGTTTTCGTAACTAAAATAAATTATGTTTACAAGTTCGAACATTAAGTTTCCGAACATTATACATGCCTCAGACTTTTTTACGAATGATCACCGACAAATGTTTTTCATAGTTCCATACAAGTCTGCACGTGTTCGTCGCCCGTGAACGATAGCGTCACGCTCATTTGACAAGAGAAGTCCTTGTCAGCACGGACCAGAAATTTTCGCGAAAAGATTTTTGCATCAGCCACTTTCAATGCCTTCCGTACACATCTGCTAATCTATTCTTCATGGCTATTGGCAGTGTGTGTTTGTGCCGATACGTCTCTCATTTGACTGTGCCAACCAGAATGAGGTTACTGCGACACCATATGTCTGTGATATGCAGGTAGGACGACAAGATGCTGAGAGTTATAAAAACATACCACCAATGATCACGAAGCATACCTTCAGATGTGCACGTAAAGCCTTGAAACAAACTGGTGCAAAAACCTTCTCGGAAAAATGATCTGTCCCTCCTTATCAGTGCTGATTCGCCCTTGCACCCTCCGACTCCAGTCGGTCCGTGGGCACCAAGTCGATGACTAGAGATGATGGTATATCGCGAAAATGTTTTGTGCCAACATACCCTTTACAACGTTGTAGATCCTTGCAACATGTATGATTCGGTGATATACGTCTGACACAACGTAGCTGTCTGCAGACCATGAACAGTCATCAAATTTTACAATATCGGGATTCTTATTGGCTCAGTCAAATGGTGTAACAGCTCCAAGTGTAAGCTAAAAAAGCCAGTAATCTTCTGTTAAGCTGAACGTGTGTTGAAATCCAGCAAACAGTCAAGTTTTCCCGCAATAAACCATCATCTCTATCGATGACCAACTGGTGAGGAAAGCACAGCAGTCTTAGTGATTCTGTCGTCAATCTTTCGTTCTTAAAAACAACCGCGCAGAAAACCTTTTCTTACTCAACTCTCTTTACTGGTAGGTCTGAAATCGTTCCTTTATTTGATATTCCAAGTGCGCCAATTACGATTTTACTAAAAATGTTTCTCACGTACTGTCAGCAATTTTTTTATGTGATATTACATCAATATTATACATCTAATTCGTTGTATTCCGTTAACTTCAATGATACTTTTCCGGGGCCTTGGTCGTACACATCTTGATGTCATCAGTTCGTGCGTGCACGCTAATCAGTGAGTCCATTGGTGATGGTAGTAATTATTATTGACAAGCTGGTAGCAGTTAGTTGAACATGAGTGGTTTGCGTGTTACCTACGACCAGCAAGGCTGCGTTCCAGAACGTTACTCAAGGAGCAGAGTAAATCAAAGTTAAACCAGAGTGAAATTGGTTTTGGAACGGATGTAGAGTAAACAGATTCCATTATAAACAAGGTTACCTTAGGTTAGTTTAGGTTATGTTAGTTTACGTTAGGGTAGTTTAGATTTGGTTGGATACTATTTTTAGCATCTTACCCCACAATTTCTTAAGTTTTTACAGCCCTCCCCACTACAGCATTTTTTAGGATGTCTGAAAATCATTAATATTTGTCTCTTCCTAGAACACTGCAATTAGAAAACATTAGAATTCTATCCTCATGAGTAGTTACACTTGAATATTACCGGACTATTTAACATATTATAAATAAAGATGGTTAAATTTCGCGAATTCAATTACCTACATGTTAGAATCAAATATCCTATGCATACTCAAGTCCCAACTATTTGTCCATTACCTGCTACTCAGTGGAACAGCAGACAATGAACAGACAGGGCTTGAGTATGCATAGGATATTTGATTCTAACATACTAGTCATTGAAGTCGCGAAATTTCAACATCACTAATTATAAAGAGAATGTGTTTATTTATAGGCGCATTTCAATATTGGAAACATGTTAATGAAGAGGTTAGTAATACAACATAACATAGTTACTTAGACCCAATTAGAATAACGCCTCATAGCGGAACTTGTAAAGTGAAGAAAAGTCTTTAAACTTCTCCCTCCACTTTCAGTTTAAGCATAAACATGAATTTTATTCTCAGTTACTCACTGTAGTCACGTTGTCTTAGTATCAAAACAACGTGGATAGTCGATCCCACGAATGACTCCACTTTTCTGGCTGTTATGTTATCAAATTTTTCTATTGTCTGTACAATGATTTGTAAGTTTTTCTCTGTTGTCTACATCGTTTCACTTTCATTGGCTTAGTGAGTAAGCTAATTTATTGTTTGACTTTCCTATAGATGGGTTTAATGTTGTGAAAACAATTCAGTATTATATTACTTAGCCTATTATAACACGCATGCGTTTTGTTTGTGTACTATAAATTTGTATACAGTGTTGAAGTATCCATATTTAATGAGTAAGTCAAATATGAATATTTTATCGTGTGTTTTACAATATCTATGATTTCAATGCTGTATACTGACAAATTTTACTAGTTTGTTTAATACTTACGTTGTATACTTGTTTTTATTTCGTGTTTGCTTATGTATGTGTTTATGTTCTGCATTTGCTTATGTCTGTGTTTGTTTATGTTCTGTGTTTGTCTATGTTCTGTGTTTGTTTATATTCTGTGTTTGTATTATAACAACTCCCATCCAGTATATTCTGGATAGCACGGAGGCAACTCAATAAATAAATAAATAAATATGCAGGATTCAGTTTTCAATTGTCATTTACCAGACGACAAAACTGTGCACTCGTTCGTGGGATAGACTATATAATGGTTGTTCGGAAGAAAGTGAGCACTAAAGATTTAACCTTTGAAAAAAAATCACTAGCGGTCACTTCATATAATTCATCATTAACAATAGTTACCTTACTCGTTGTACGATTGGCAGCGAATTGCCGAATGTAGTTCCGTGTAATTTCATATTTAAATACAAGAATTCTGAAACAAAAGCAACTGAAAGCAACATATTTGCTTTTTACATAACTAATAAGCTTTTGTTTTACAGACTATATAGGTTCCTACCGACCGCGCAACTTATCTTACACGAGCAAACATCAAGTGACGTGTCCAGAGAGGTTAGACATTTCCCGTCGTTACCCGTTACGCGAGGAAAAATACAAACTGGCTGAAAATAGAAATTCAGCAAGGCTATTTTGAGTCCTCACTTTATCCAGAACGGCCTACCTATAGATGCCGCACGATAAGTTCAATATTTCTTAAATGTATGTCATGGAATATTATGGGCTGCCTTCAATATCTTGCAATTATTTTTAATAAATACATTACATTTTGTTGTTTTATTTTAAATAATTGTACAATACTAAATGTAAATTGCTCAGTGCTACTTTTGCAGCAGTTGTTAAACTTAACTTGCGGCACCTATATATAGCATCTCTTGAAATAGTCCTTTTTTTTACTCGCTCAAATGTAGATCGCGCGCAAGGTAGGACGCACGAGGTCACAGCATTTTTATTTGGGGCCCAGGAGCTATTTTTGTGCTGTTATTAGACTATTAGAGGGACTCCACATAATCACATCAATTAACTTAGGTAGGAAGCGCCCTTGACCAAGTTCTGTCCTTACTACTGGTCACCGACACCAGCGCCAACACTGAATTGAAATAGGTTGGTATGGGCGGTTCGCGATAAAGTAAGCACTTTTGAAACCCTAGTTACTTTTCTTCCCTTTCAGTTAATTTAAAGTTTCCTGCCACATTTTAATAAATACAAAAAGCTACCTAAGTAACAATCAAAGTATGTAGATTGTATTGAAACGTACTCGAACTTTAGGGGCACGGTCTACAGCAGATTTCATCACCACGTTATTATTTTATGTTTATACCAGATATTTTTTTCTTATTGTAGATATAAAATGAGACTAAATTTCCTCTTATGAATTTTTTTTATCCATAATAGTTTTTGCATAATGGATCGTCAAAGTCAAAATTTGCATGTTAGGGTTTTAAAGCAACTCTCTTACCAAACTGAAAAAATTCAGAGTGTATAAATATGTTGCAGGCTACAAGTTCTCGTACATAAAAACAAGAAAAAAAATTGTTTTGTATTTAAAAAAAAGCTGAAAATTAAAATAAAAATTTCAATAATTCAGTAATATTTTTAAGATACAAAAATGTTTTATTTTATGGTTTAACAGAGGTGAACTTGTAGCCCACAACATCATTATTCACTGTGAATTTTTTCAGTCTGGCACGTGAGTTGGTTTTAGTGTCGTCCTTAAAACCCTAACATGCAAATTTTGCCTTCGAGGAATTACGCAAAATCTATGACAGAGAAAAAAATTTTCATAAGAGAAAAATTTTGTCACATTTTGCGTCTAAAATAAGAAGAAAAAAACAATATCTAGTACAAATATAAAAAATAAAATCACGGTGGTGAAAATTGCTGTATATTGTCTCAAATATTTTTTATATTATTAGTCTAGACAAGGTGGTTGTCAAAAGTAGTTACTTTAGCGCGTACAACCTATACAAGGAGAAAGACTCGTGATGAAGTTGACTGGAACACAGGCCTTGAGGGAGGGGGAAGACACGCCTACTTACATGACAGTCGACCGAGGTCGCCTGCTGCCTTTCTTCCACTAGATTAGGAGCCATGGTCTCTACTATCGCCTCAGTGTAGCACATCATTACTGCACGAGATGGATTATCGAGGGGAAAACAATCACGTCCACTGCACATACTAAACAGTAACACAGACGCGAAATGACGTGGCGGCTCGTTTGGTATTGCCGAACTTCGGCGCTTATCGGCTGCCCGAGACTGTGGATACCAGCCCCGTGTCTGTTTGACTCCTGCATGTTACGGCAGGTTTCCTATTAGCCTGGGTGCCGATTATCAGAGCAACTGCATCACGCTTATTGGCAGTATGTGTTTCCGCCGTGTTGCTGGCCAGGGAAGCTATTTCACTGACGTGTGTGACTAAGTTCGCTGGCCTACCGGGTATTTCACTTCTGTATTCCTAAATATTCTGTGTCCACGATAAACGTTAATTTATTTTCTTGTAGGTAGGGACACCTATTTTCCGCAAAAATAATTTTGCGCCAGTTTGTTTCAGTGCCTTACGTAGACATATGCAATTATTAGAGGCCCGGATATTTCGCGGGTTCAACGCCCAGCAGGCTAGACTCCACAGTCCTGTGTGCACTGTCCTCAGCTATATTTGTTCATTGGCTGCTGCTCCAGTGAGTGAGCATTTGAACATTTGACGATGTAGCGCAGGAGTCCGTGAGCGTTTTTACGCATGTCTGCCATTGGTTCGGAGTCCGCAAGGTCACGTTTAATAA
>PNEQ01134276.1:0-30464 GCA_003012365.1 Medauroidea extradentata | reverse complement strand
TTACAAGATTTCCAAATGCAGCAAAATTAATCATTTTCTTAAAATTTAAAAAATTCATAACTCAGAAACTAACAGTCCAAAAAAATTGTAACTAGGGCATTTTCATTTAATTTCGTAATACTACCATTAAACAAAAAATAATTAAATTCTATGACATCTTTTTTTTTCACTTAGTTGATTTGACATGGAATGTCCCTTATGCTTTTTATTAATTTTTAAACAATATATAATCTCATAATTACTTTATAAATTCAAATAAATTATAATCTAATTATTACTTTATAAATTAAAATAATATCACCCACAAACCAAGCACAACTACGCAGCCACAAATGAGTCATGCCAGCGGCTGTGTGTTTGCAAGCACAGCTCAACCCACACACCTACTCACCACAGTTACGTCACCACCTCAACTGTCTAAAAATTAGCTATGCAAGATAGCCTGTAGCTATGTTTACTACATTTGAACTGACAGATTAGGCCTATTATAAAACCTGTCACATGTCAGGGTTTGGTAATTTCACATTTATCTCACACTTCTTGGCATGCCCAAACCTCGTGTGCCCAACCCCGAATGTTAAAAAATCATGAGACTTTGTAGAGACGCACTTCTTACCAACTAATGAAAAGGGAAATCCGGTAGTCCTCTCCAGGAAAATTTGGATTTCTAGGTACAAAATTGTGCATTTTAAGTAGTTTTCACAGACAAATTTTTAATATACAGATGGTAGTAATATATAAATACTTTTGTTTTACAGTTTTAACCACTAATTTTTGGAGGGATATATACAAATACCCCATCTCCCTTTGCCACCTGTTGTTAGTTCTGTTTTTTAGACATGATTAATTACATCCTAGAAAAAAGGTTTTTAAATGCACAATAGATTTGTTAAAAAGACTTAATAGCCAATTTGCATAAACACACAATATTTAAGTGTTGTGAAAATAATAATAATAAAAATAACACTAGACAAGGAGACATGATAAGAATGGACATACGCCTGGTCCACCCACAGACATAGGCCTTAATTATTTCCTTTTAATATTACAGTGTTTAATTTTTTTAAGCATTTTATTTAAATTGTTGTTACTCATCATTTAGTTCTTTATTTTGATTATGTTTGAATCTCACCATTAGCAGCAGTTAAATAATGTCAGAAGTAAATAAGTCTGAAATGAGGCTGGGAGTACTGTTACCCAGTTTTGGTGTAACAGCCAGATGTGCTTACCCAGCTCCTGGAAGAGTTAAAGTTAGATTGTGACCATTTTTATTTCTGTTACTATTCACCGGAGCATACGTGCACTTCTGAGATTTGTGTCTGTGACAAAGAAAATATGATGTTTTGCATGGGCCAAATAAAAAGACACATCATACAAAATATTTATTAAACTTAATTTGTAATTTAAAGTATTGTTAGTTTTTGGTAATCAATATATTTTATGTAAGACACAGTTAATGAGCATAAATTTTGTATTTATTCAGTTTTGGGTAACGTTCATTTGCCTTACTGTTTTGGGTGGCTGCCAGGAGCACTGCACAACAGAGATATAGCTTGGCTCAGCGTATATCACCACTGTGTTGCTGTGGCCCAGAGGGTGACAGATGTAGATTGTGTTTTGGTTGCCTGACAGCGACGGAGCTTGCGTTATGTTGTAGTCGCACGAGCAGGTCAGACATGATGCGTGTTCGAAGGCATTAGTCTTTGTGAGCAACAATGGGCGCAAGCACACCACTAGTGATGCACGAGTCAGGGTTTGCTGGAGAACTAAGAGTGAGGTGAGCAAGAAGGCATATGTAGGCCTATATTACAATGGTGAGACTGATGATGAAGTATACAGCAGTGAAGTGGACCCATACAAAGTGAGGTGCAGTAACTAGTGACGGTTAACAGAAGGGCCAACAAAATGAGTAAAGAGTAAATGGAAGAGGAAATGTAAAGTTGGAGAGGAAGAAGTAAATTATAAGCCATCACTATTGAAGGAAATACAATAGAGCTCTCTGAAAGATAGGAGACGTGTGGAAAGGCTTGTCAGAATGTATAGGAAAAGGAAAAGAATGGAGATTGGAGGAGGCCAGGTTATCATCTAGTCAAAGGCAATGCCTCCCCCAAACATTGGAGCCTTGAAAATGACAGCTGCAAGAGTGACCTTGCAGCACTCATCAAATGCTGCATCACCACCAGCCAAGTGTTGAAAAAGTGAGCAAAAAGTAGCAGTCATGTGCCATAAAAGTTTTTGCACTCTGCAATATACTGCTATGTCAATTTTTGGGCATTAGCGCTAGTATTTAAACACTACTAGTAAGCAACTCTAATGCTATATACGTACATTGTACCCATGCAAAAGGATTTTCGGCACTGTTCCAACTGGCCTGATAACACAGGTCTGCTAGATTGGCAACTGAAATTACCACTTTTGTAGATTTTGCAAAATTTTTTTTTTAAAAAAGGCAGCCAAGATACTACTCTTCAGATTTATGTCAGCACATATCCAGTCACATGACCAACACTTCCAAGTTTCTAGGCTGCCTATTAAGTTTTGATAAGCACTTATGGTGTCTGACAATGACATACAGACCTTGTTCGAAATGTTTATCTTTCCGTACATTGGCACAATACAACAACCGCACAAGCGCATGTGGAATACTTCCGTAAAAATCATGTCTACCTACATGCTGCAGTGCAATTTAGTGGTAGGCAGTGCGTATAAATATAGACGGAAAGGGAATAATGGTCAGAATATTAAGAGAGTACAGACCAGAACAGAGAGGGGTAAGCATTCTATGTTGACGAGGTATATGAGGGAGTGCAATTATGTGGCGGTGAGGGATGTACGAGGGATTTTGATTACGTCTTAGGGTGCAAATGAGTGTACGCTTGCCACCCGGTGGCAGCCCAACTGCAAGCTATTATTGTAACTAAACATCCGTTCGAAAAACCGCAAACATAACACTAAGACCACCAAACGAAGGATCATTAGGCACGTGTGACAGTAAAATATATTTAAAAAAAAACACACAGAAGGGTGTGATCATCACTCACACACAACCTTCTGTCGCGAAAGAAGTTTAACATCAATGACGATACCCCAAACACGATAATGGAAGTACACTGAGTTGTCTTAACAAATTTACTTACATTATCGATGACAACTGGTTGATTTACTATGACATCATACGCTTCCATGGTACTTTAGAAATGTTAAATGCCATACAAAAACAAATGCCAATAACCTGTCATTCGCAATGCCTGATGCATTTTCAGAGTAGCCAACAATTGAACAAAAACATTTATCTACCCGGAACCATAGAGTAGTAAGGGTAATTCTACTGCAAGTTGGAACGAAAAAACCGTGTTTTCTTAAGCCCATCATTTTCGAACATTTTCGAACTGCGCATGCGCAGGACGTTATTTTTTATGAGTCGAGTCGCCATATTTTGGGTGGCAAAACAATAGCAGAAAGCAATGTAATTATGTAATTTTTTACAAAAATCCGCGCAAATTCTCTATTAGAATCGTACACAACAGTTTACAATTGCTTCATGAATATAAATAAAACCAAATTAGCTCTTGCTGTGTGTATATACTTTATAAACTTTATGAATTTAAATTAAAGTTTACAAAGATAATCCTCCGCAACGATCGAATCTGTTTGTAAGGCCAAGAGCTGCACAAATTTTCACCATAATGTATAGTTAACAAAAAACTAAAACATTTTCATTCAGCTCAATGCTATGTTTACATGTTTTTGCCACCACTAGCTCTATCCTTGTTTCTTAAACGTCGTCCGTTGGCCGGCTTCAAATTTGCTCAAAGGCTTCCACTCCATAGACTAATACCTCCATGGTTTTCTTACGGGAGAGCAACGACGGGAGAGCATGACCGTAGAAGAGACCTAACACTCCAAAACTCGCGCTCCCTATTGAGGCATGAGGACTCGCGGGTGGGGTCTCGGCACCGCCACTGATTTTCTTGTATATGTTTATTTTAATGCACTGTTATTGATAAACATATTAATATAAAATGAAATAGTAGCAAAAGAATCATATATACCAATTTATAAAATACTTATTGATATCATAAATTGCAAACATCATTATTGTATTAAAGTTTTACGAAACTTAAAATTTCACACTTTTTTTAACAGTAAAACCAATTTATACACACAAAAGTTAAACAAAATATATAAAATAACCAAAATTAATAAAAATATCTATATTAATTCTAGGCTGTACAACATTATTTGGAATTAACAATACCAGATAATAGTCATTTTTCTCTTTCACTAACATCATTTGAAGCATAAATGTTTGTTTTTTAAAATGTAAAAACGCTCACATTAATTTTATACAGCTAAACCAAATTGCACAATGCACACACAAAGGTTAAACAAAATACATCAATAGACACATTAATACCTACTAAAAAGTAAAAAAGTTTGGTATGTACAACATATTTCAAATGAAGTACCGTATATGATACATATCCATTTTATATTACGCTAACGCTACCTGAAGCATAACATTTTATGCTTTTTCAATAAAAATGCTCAAATCATTCTTTACACAATAAGACCAATTTGTACACATAAATGTAATATAAAATATGTAAATAATGAAACACTAAAAAGTCAAATAATTTTGGAATGCACAACATATTTAGAATAAAGAATATGAGAAATTAAATTACATTTACTCTTTTACTGACATCATCACACTTCTGAGCAGTGGCGGCCGGTCAATGTTTTGAGCTCAGTGCTCTGAATATAATGTCCTTCACCCCCTCCCCGCTAAATCGCTATACTTTCTTTCCCTGCTAATAATCATATTTTTAACTCAAAGGTTTACATTCTTTACATGTATTGAGAAATTGCACTGCGTTTCATGGCAAGCAGTAATGTAGCTAATAAAGTGTGTTGTAAAAAACTTTCAACTTAAAGGTGTTATCTACAATGTATAACTGCGTTCCCTCAATGTTTCCTCACGATTAATGTGGACCCGACTCGTAGATAAAATGCCAACAATATCGCCTGTGAGACGTCTTAAGACTACATTAGAGTTCGGCTTGTCTAAATGCAGACGCAATTTTATAACACGCGCGAAGTAGGCCTACACATATCTTCAGCCCCGCATCGGCATATCATTTTGATACTGTTACATAAATATTCCGCAAACTATAAGTTAATAACTCCTTCAATTATGAAAACTAGACGTTTCATGTGCTTGTCCACTCTAAGATCAACACATACACTGCGCAGCTCGTTTTATTATCAGCTAGGCCTTAGATCTATGATATTTGTGAATACAATTACGAAACACGTAAATAAATGTGTGCAGTTCGTACCACGCCACATTCGGATAACAAACTTGCCACTAATGAACCACGGACACAAGCCTTACAATAAGTTTCCACCTATGCTCAAGCAACACAGAATTTTCACAAAAATGAATCAATATTGTAAAATTCGACTTACCAAATTATCCCATCATAAAGAGTCGGTAATGTATCCATTGCGCCAAAGACTAATAACATAGATTCTACTGCAGTTCGTTATTTCTGCACTGTATCACGTCACTGACGCCCACAACTTACAATAATAATATACAGTAACGTACTATTCATAAAAGTTATTCTAAGTCAGCTACACATCCATGCGACACCAAAAATTACTTTGTTTACAAGTCTGCAATGTACGAACACGTGCGCGACGCGAGCGGCCATCATTGTCAACGTGCTGACGTAACTGTCGCGCACTTGCGCAGTAGATAGCAGGGCTACTCTGCTCATTGCACGGAGCAGGTGTTGATAAAGGCGAGGTTCCTGCGTCTCTCTACACCTCTGGCTGGGACAGGGGGTAGGAAAGAGGACTGACAGCCGTGCGCTAGTCCGTGGGAGCACCGAGCCAGGTTTACACCATAGTAAAGGGCGGTTTACACGAGCGAAATTACTTGAGAAAATTTCGTTCGCCTATAAAACTTAGCGCAAAGCAGTCGATCTCTTATAAAGAAAGGTTAGAAGTAAAATTTTGTCACTTTACCTGAAATTTAATAAAATTAAGTACACAATAACTTTGTAAAAGTTTACTCAGTGCTACAGCACGAGAGCACGGCCTTACGCACCGCCACTGCTTCTGAGTATTCTCCACAATTTGCAACTCATCAGTTCACACACATCACCTATCTACCTATATAGGGTAAGATACAGCAGACCTGTTTGAATTAAAAATTACATGAAAATGTTAAAACTTATGAGGTTGTATCATCTTCATTCGTGCCGACTAAAGAATTACATTCTATGCACCGCACTCTTAAATGTTCTCCACATATGGCTACTCGACAGCTTACACACCTCACCGATGTCTTTCTATTCTTCTTTTTAGGGCAAAATCAACAGACCTGTCTCCCAGTGGTATTTTCTCGTTGCCTCTTTTTAGGTGGACATTTTTCTATTCCAAGCTGGCCTCTTATTTTTTCCTGAAGTCCTATTGATAGTCCAGGGGTGTGAAGCTTCGATGCTACATAAGGATTGAGTTAGCTTGTATACTCAGTTCTCTCAAATATTTCCGGTGCTCCAACACATGTTTTCTGTATTTAGTTTGTATATAATCTGGCTGTTGATTCCTGCCACATCTGGAAAACAATTAAACCATGCTAGTGGCCAATGGTTACCTACTCTGGCAACTGTGTACTCACTCTTAATTTTGTCAACGACATCAACACCTCCTTTTGTCATGTTATAAAATGTAATAACCTCTGGCTTGCACCTATATCAACTCTCCACATCAATGTCATTACTGTCATGCATACTCGAGACTAAAATGACATTTTTATTTTATTTTTTTTATTTTTTTATTTCTTTTTACCATAAGATGCCATCATGTAAGCATCAGTGAAGCCGAAAAGAGTTGAACATACAGGTCGTTTGTTTTCTTTGAACTCTGGTGGAATTCGAGGTTTATTTTTCCTCAATGTGCCAACCACAATTGTGTTGTGATTTTGAACCAAATCTTAAACAATTGGAATTGATGTAAACCAATTGTCCATGGTCAAATTTCTACCAGTATTTATAATAGGCTCAACTATTCGTTTCACTACGCTCATGCTATCATTTTCTACATGGAAAGGAACTAAGGCCTTTTTTTCTGCATAAACTTCCATTTTCAAAGTGTAAAATATGCGGGCATCAGTAAGAGAAAATATCTTAAGCCCATATTTTGCAGGCTTACTTGGTATGTATTGCCTGAAGACACACCCTCCACGGAAAGCTTGCAACATTTCATCCAATGTCACGTATTACCCAACTTGAAAGCTTACAAGACAATTCAAAATGAAATTTTGAAACATTCCTCTCACTGGTTTTAGGCGATCCAAATCTACCCGTGTCTCACGTGTTTCTATATCATCAAATATCAGAGCTGTGAGGAGAAGTAAGAACCGACGGTACGTCATAACAGATCTATACCTTACAATACCGATTTCATCGTTCCAAAGGTCTCTAACATTTACATGAGACAATTTTAAACAACCAATTAGGTAAAGAAGGCCAATAATTGCCTTTACTTCCTCTAATGTCGTCTGCTTGCAATCCCTTTCTCTTGAACATTTTTGAGCAAGTAACAGATTCTTATATGTATAAAAAGAAGTGTTTTCCAGTGTCTGGTCTGTAAAGAAATTGGAAAAATTCCACAGGTGACTTACTATTTCTTGCATCGCCTTTCACCCCAGGGAGATGTAGTACAGTATATTTTTTAAGCATTCGCCTATTTTTTGGAAACTGCTTTTTAATAAAGAAAGTCTCTCCATACTTACCAAAAAAAAAAGATCACACTCACCCTCAGAGTCTTCTTCGGATTCATCTCCTGACTGCTCAGTTTCGCTATCATGCTCGGAACAATCAGGTTCTTCCCCTTCACCCGAAATACTGCTGTTACTATCAGTTCCAAGTTGTAGTTCTTCTTCATCGTCGAATTCCTTGAGCCACCGATACCATACCGCGGGATCAGTCGATTTTTTATTGGCCATGTTCACGAAAGTCACCAACACAAAGACTCGCGGGTGGGGTCTGAGCACCGCACATCTGTCTCTATAAGGAAAATGTCTAATACGGAGCTCACTAGTTTACAGAACCGCACGAAATTCTTAGGGCTGGTAAGGAAAGGTTGGGAAGGAAGGTACCTGGAGGGGTGGCACGAAAGTACCGTTATCAGCTTAAAGTGAAACAAACAAATATGCTGTCGGCGCCGAGACCCCACCCGCGAGCCCTGAAGGGTTAAGGCCGATCCACAATGAAGATAACATGGACCTCCTTACGTTACCTTTGCGTTAATTTTACAGAAAAATTTTCCGCGAATTTGTCTGATGTTTCACATTGAAGTTAAGGAATTAAGTTGAGATACAAGGCTACCAATTGTAGTCAAGTTTTCGACAAATTCGCCAAGATTATTATGTGATATACTGCTCACGTAAAATGTAAATTGTTTAGTTATAAGTGTGGGATAACTATCTTCTAGTTACATTAATTAATATTCAAGAGAGTCAGCCTTCTGAACTTGTTAAAAATATTATATTATTTGGTTACTATTTGGTCCTAGTTCGATATTTTGTACATTGGCAATAAAGTACACTATTTTATCGGACTCGAATGAAGTATATGTATGTTACAAATGCTGCAAGACTACTGACAATTATTGCAATATTAACATTTAACGATGTTATTTGAGTCGCAAAATATTTACATATACAAGTGGTAACGTAAATTAATAACGTAAACGATTCGCAAGTACCCGTTTCAGTTATGTGTTGAAAATGTGTAATAAATTACCCCCCTAGGTGTAATGTTATGCCTTTCTTACCAACTCGTTTTTTTTATTCTCATATTACACATGCTTTACTCAAGAATGATTCTGATGGTATTCTATATATTTAATGAAATGGGGGGGCTAAACTTTTAGTTTAATGTCTTTCGTGAGACACTTGTTTGATATTTTAACAATATGTTTGCTGTCTATACATATCACAAGGCCAGTCTAAAAATGATTTAGCACAGAAAACAATGCACGCACACGAACAGGGCACAGACACAGCACAGAACTGCAACCTACATTTAAATAGCACACCCACAGAGAAAACAGAAGATCACTTCACACGTTGACGAAAATGACAGGAAATGTGGTGAGAGAATATTTGTGTACTCGTGTTGGTAGCTGCTAGAGGGAAATAACAAAGCAAAGGAGATGTGTTTGTTTTGATGTCTAGCACTCTAACCTTCGTGTAAAAATGTATGAAGTGGAAAAGGTGTTGGTATTTAGATCACTACTACATTGTTTACATTAATTGGCAATAATATTTTGTTATGTGGATCATAATGTTCGTAGTGAACCACGGCGCCGATGGTGGGTGCGCCCTTTGAACAGATGTCGTCAGCAAAAATAATGTTTCGAACAGTTGTTCACATACCTCCATAATGAAGATCATGAACAATTTTTTAAATATATGTGGATGAAGTGTTGCCAGTTTGAAAAACTTTTGAAACTAGTAACCCCTTTCTTAACGAAAAATAACACTAGGCATGTGCCCTTGTCTACTCCCTTGAAGATAGGGCTGACTCTGAAATATCTAGCTCATGGTGGTACTTGCCAGTCTATTGCATGGCACTTTCGTGTTGGTGTTTCAACTGTGCAAAAATAATACCCGAAGTTTGTAATGTCCTTTGGACAGTATTTGGGGAGGAAGTCATGAAGGAACCATCACACAAAGACTGGGAGAAAATAGCTGAAGATTTTTTGAAAATTTTAAACTTTCCAAATTGTCTTGGGGCAATTGACGGGAAGCATGTGAGCTACCATGCGTCCTCCAAAATCAGGTTCCTTGTATTTTAATTACAAAAAGTACTTTTCTATTGTCCTTATGGCAACTGTTAATCCCAACTATGAATTTATATGGGTTGACATTGGGGACTACATACATCACAATGATGGCAGTATATTTGCCAATTCAACATTTGGAAAATTAGTGTTGCAGAATGCTATTGATTTCCCACAGCCTGAAGCATTGCCTGGCACTACTGTCTCACTACCATTTGCGTTTGTCGCTGACGCCTCCTTTCATCTTAAGGAAGTGATATTAAGACCATACCCAAAGACAAATTTGGGAGAGGGCAAAAAAATATTTAATCATCGTCTGAGTAGGGCCCGCAGAACTGTGTAAAAATGTTTGGCATCTTGGCAAGCCATTGGCAGATCTACAATCAAGCCATTCGAGGGTCTGCGAGCACTGTAACCAAGATAGTACAAGCAACCACAGTACTCCACAACTTCGTAATGAAGATAAACCCAGAGAGGTTAGGAAAAATAAGCTAATGTTGCACCTCCAGTGCAAGAGGCTCACAACTGCAAAAATGTGATTTTTGTATTATAGCCATAAATTTACCCTTGTCTACTGTTTCATCGTTTGCAAGAAGGGGGTTTGATGTGTTGAATGTATTAGTACAAACAACATAGGCCTATACAAATACTAAGCAAGATTATTTTCTTTGTCCAGATATATGCCTCGAGTGTTCGTCTGCAATGAAGAAGATAAAAGGGCAATTGCTGATGAAATTGAATGGCATGAAAGGGCCACCCATGTCTTGCCCAACATTGGTAGATTGGCAACTAACAATGCAGCAAGAGCACAGCTAATCCAGAGAAAAACATTAAGGGATTTCTTTGAATCTGACCTTGATTAAGTACCATGGCAGTGGCACATGATAAACAGAGGTTACACTGGTACTGTGTAGCCTAACATGGTAAACACACAAGCCAAACCAAACAGTATTAACTGGAAATTTATTATTCCATCTACAAATTTTACAGAATGTGTATTGACATTTTTCATATTCTTAACCATACCTACTCTAAAAAAAATTTTCAGTAAATTACACATTTGTAAACTGTAGGATGTTGGATTATTTCCATGTTATCTGATATTTGCTGTAAGATAAACATTATATATTTAATTACTGTGGCCATCATGTTAAAATGATGGGGTAGACAATTAATTAAAACGTGTGACAAAAGTAAATATGAATCGCCATTGTAAAATTCGCAGTGAGGAAATTATTGTAAATTAATTATGACTATGCAACACCACCCTTAACTTGGAACTACCACTGTTCAACCTTTTTTCCTTCATCAAGACATAAGAAGTACCTGCCTATTGCGTGAAAAAGTCGACAGACATTCAGAGTATTGGAACATGCATCCATAGGGCTAACAAAGTACGGCACCTATTGTTATGGCCCAAAGTATTGTTGAATTTGTGAAATCACTGGTTCAGAAGGTTTACAGTGTCAGTGTATCTGCTAGCCATGCAAATAATTATCGATTAATTCTTAACACAGTATCTCGTAAATGTTTAAAATAAAAATGGGGAAAATTAAGATGAATGCAAGTAAATATAATTTAGTTTGGTTTATTGCATCCCTTTGATCTTTTTCGTGTACAGTTTTGTACAAAGATATTGGACTAGTCATTTTACAATCTAATATACAATATTATGAAAACTAAAAGACAGTACAAAATACATCGTTTACAATTACTAATATTGTTGCGAGCCGCGACTGTCTGGCTGGGCGGTGTAGTATGATATTGTGGTGGCGGAGCTAGGAGACCATCCTTCCCACCCAATCCTTGGCGCCGTGGCTGTCGGACAGAGCGGCGAAATACAATACAGTGGAGGCAGCGCTAAAAGACCTCCTCGGGTGCTGCATGGATTGATATTCCCCATGATAACAACCCTCTCACCACTGTAATAGGAGAGCAGTGTAAGCCGATATAGCAGAGGCAATAACAAAGAGGTTTGGCGTATATTGTGTCACCCATGTGCGGTGGCGACCACCTGCACCCAATATCGGGTAACCGAGGGAGATATCGTGATCTGGAATGTTCCTGTTCCTTCTTTATCTCTCGGGGTGGTGCTTTACTTTGAAGCGACACCTTTCCAGGAGGTTGGAGAACAGAGACTTGCCGAGATAATTCGAGATGTAGGTGTGGGTATATAAGGGGGAGCTGCAGCAGGAGCGGGAGAGCTTTGGCTGGCAGGTGCCTGGTGCGATCTCAAGTGATAGTGATGACAAGTATTGGGTTGGGACGACTGTTCGAGGGTGTTCAGCGAGTGGGACCGCAGCAAGTAGTAGGGAGAAGGTGTTTCTAGGCCAGAAAAGAATCTTCGGTATTCTTTCATTGGGTCCACCATTGTGAGTGTCTAGTAACCTTTCCATTTACAGAGAACTTATGCTGATGTAATTTTTTTTCTGTTTATGTAAATAGTAGTTATTTGTTTTGTTTGACATTTATTGTGATAAATCAGTATAGACATAGTTTTTTTGTATAGACAGTTTTAAATAAACCAGGTTAGCTTTATTTTCTTTATTTTATCAGAGACCTCCATTCCAAAACGTACCTAGCCCGCAACTTGCAACACTGGTATCAGAAGTGGGATGGAGGCAATTGTTTAAATTTTAATTAAATGTTTTAAATGATGTTAAAATTAAGTGTAGATGGTTAGATATATAATCAAACTTGTTCATTTTTATTAGGTAAGAAATTTTAGGTTTATGTTTATGTTTACAAGAAAAGTGGTTAGTGAGTTAGAGTGTTTGCGATCACTAATAGAGGAATTGAGTAGCCAAATAGCTAACCAAATAAGTGGTGTAAATACAAAAATTGAGGGTGTTAATGAGAATGTAGACAAGAAAACAGACAGTGTTAATGAAAATGTAGACAAGAAAATAGACATTGTTAATGAAAATGTAGATAAGAAAATAGACAGTGTTAATGAAAATGTAGACAAGAAAATAGACAGTGTTGATAGAAAAATTGACACTGTTAATGAGAATGTAGACAAGAAAATAGACAGTGTTGATAGGAAAATTGGCAGTGTTAAGGAGAAGGTAGACAAGAAAATAGACAGTGTTAATGAGAATGTAGACAAGAAGATAGAGGGAATTAGTGAGCTAGTGCTTACTAAAATAGAGTATGTGGACAAGAAAATTGAAAGTGTTTCTCAAATTGTGGACCTAAAAATTGACAATGTCAGTGAATTTGTGGACCAAAGAATTGAAAATGTCAGTGAATTGGTGGACCATAGAATTGACAGTGTTAATGAAAATGTCGAAAAGAAAATCGGAAGTGTAAAAGACGACCTGCAGAAAGAGGTGAGTGTCTCAAGGACGGAATGGGAGAAATTTCTACAGCGACAGGTAGGTGGTCAGCCATCGGTGTGTCGGGAAAGCAGCTCGACGAAGCCAGAGCTGAGACATCAGGGTAACGAAGGGAGGTGTTCTGCGATTGCAGCATCGGCGGTAGGACTACCACAGAACATGAATATAGCTGAGGTTGCCATGCCTGGGATTGGGAAGGGGGTTACAATCAAGCCTGCCCCTTATGATGGCAAAACCCCATGGAATGGATATCAGCACTAATATGAGATTGTTGCAACCCTGAATGGTTGGACAGAAGAGCAACGTGCATACTACCTGGCAGCAGTGTTGAGAGGCCCTGCACTCAGTATACTTCGATCCTCGCCTGAACGACATCGCCTAGAGTATTTTACATTAGTCTCTGCTTGGAGCTGCGCTTCGGGGACCGCTATTTACGAAATGCACACCATGCCCAACTTCGAAGCCGTAGCCAGCGACCTGGGGAGTTACTTCAGGAACTTTGGCAAGACATTGTGAGACTATCCCATCTGTCACTTGAGGGGTGTCCAGAGGAGGCGCGAGATGTGCTTGCCACTGGGTTCTTTGTTGATGCCATTGCAGACTTGGAGGTGCGACAAACAGTATGTCTGGCAGCGCCTCGTACCATGCAAGATGCTCTAGCCCGTGCACTGGAAATCGAGTCAGCAAGGCAGGTGCCAGCGAATCGGCGTGTGATGCGAGCAGCGAAAGTAACAAGCGAAGAAGAGGGGAGCAGCATCGAGAATACCCTGAAGGAAATTAAGACAGTAATTAGTGTCATTTCCAGCAGAGTTGGTGCATTGGAACACCACCCTCGACAAGGACAGCGGCCAGAGTACTGGGAGTGTGGACGACCTGGACACCTGAGAGCCCAGTACTGAGAGTATCAGCGAATAAACCAGGACCGAGAGCCAGGTGAGACTAATCATTTAGTTCAAAAATTCGGGAAACATGTAAACACTGGTCTCGAGGAACGAACGTCGGTAATTGTTGGAGGTAAGGCCCCACAATTCCTTCGAGTACGTTTGGTGAAACAGGAAATTGATGCATTACTGGTAGAGGGCAGCCTGGATGATGTACCCTGTCAGATGGTTGTAGATACAGGGGCGACCATTACTGTCGTCAGGCCAGACATCATTAGGCCTTTCCCCCAGCAATCACATGATCAAAGTACTGGAGTCTGCATGTTAACTACTGTAACTGGTGAGACAACACCAGTAAAAGGTAAGAAGTGTGTGCAACTAAAATTGGGTGAACTAGAATTAGAACATGAAGTCTACATAACGGATATTGAGGATGCATGTTTACTGGGACTAGATGTTCTGTGGAAACTAGGATGCTGCATTGACACTCGACTGCAGGTTTTGAAGGTACGTAAAACCGAGTTGGTACTTATACCACGACCAGAATTAACAGTACCAGTCAGCTGCCCTGTAGTTTGTTGTCAGGCCACTGTATTGCCCGCTTCTAGCGAAATTGTGATACCAGGGTGCTGTGTACGATAGTTTGTAAGGCACCTAGGATTAATCGAGCTTATGAGAAGAGGGAGTAACCTCCCTGATGGAGTACATATAGCCAAGACTTTGGTTTCATCAAGATCAAATAATTTCCCTGTTAGAATAATGAACTTGACTGACAAGGCAATTCGTCTTGAGGAAGAGACAACGATTGGCTTGTGTAAGTAGGTTTCCCAGATAAACACCACTGAGTCTAAGGTCTTAAGGGAGGATCTTGTGAAGCATACTCTGCCATAACCACTTACAGAACTCCTGAAGAGGGCAAAGGAAAACCTGGGCTGGACGCAAGAGAATGCTGTTCCAGAACTCTTAATAAAGAATCAAAATGCTTTTTCATGTGGTTCACATGATATTGGTAGGACATCTGTGGCATGTCACCATATTAATACAGGAGATACCAGACTTATCAAGCAACCCCCTAGACGTCTACCTCTAGCTTCACATGAGGTAGTTGATGACATTCTGAAGGAAATGAAGGATCTGGATGTGAAAGAGCCATCGAACAGCCCCTGGTCATCTTCAGTTGTGTTGGTTAAGAAAGATGGCTCAACAAGATTTTGTGTAAATTACCGGCAGCTGGATGATGTGACCAGGAAAGACTCCTACCCATTCCTTGGATAGATGACACTCTGCATAGCCTGGCTGGATCCCAGTGGTTTTCAACCTTGAACATGAAAAGTGGTTACTGGCAATGTGAAGTAGCCCCAAAAGATAGAGAGAAGACTACCTTTCCTGTACACAGGAAAGGAACTTGGCAATTCAAGGTCATGCCTGTTGGACTGTGCAATGCTCCAGCAACATTTGAACGACTTATGGAAAGAGTACTACCTTTAGATATTTGTCAGGTTTATTTAGAAGAAATTGTGGTAACAGGGGAGACATTTGATGAACACCTGACACGTCTTGATTCTGTGCTTCAGAGGATAACAGCAGCTAATTTGAAGCTAGTTCCCAAAAAGTGTAATTTGTTCCAAAGGAAAGTGAAATTTTTGGGACATGTAGTGTTGGCTGAAGGGATAGAAACATATCCAGAAAAGCAGAAAGTAATTAGAGATTGGCCACGTCCAACTGATCAGAGTCAAGTAAGAAGTTTCCTTGGGCTGTGTGCTTACTATCGGCATTTTGTGCATGGATTAGCCACAATAGCAAAGCCATTACATGAGTGGACTGAAACAAAATGAAAATTTTTCTGGGCCCCCAATTGTGAATCCTCATTCAGAAAATTAAAGAAATTTTTGTTTCAACTTCTGTCCTAGGTTATCCTAGTAGTGATGGACAGTTCATTTTAGACACTGATGCGAGCGATGTGGGGATTGGTGGTGTGTTGTCACAGATCCAGGATGGAAAAGAGAGGCCATTAGAGTATTTCAGAAAAGTGTTACATAAGCCTGAAAGAAATTACTGTGTAACTCGCAGGGAGATCCTGGAAAGGGTCAAGCCTATTTCACATTTTCACCATTACTTATATGGAAGGCATTTTATTCTACGAACGGATCATGCATCATTATGTTGGTTACTGAACTTCAAAAACCCAGAAGGACAGGTAGGTAGGTGGATGCAGCACCTTCAAGAGTACGATTTTGAAATACAGCACAGACCTGGGTGCTTACACAACAATGCTGATGCAGTGTAGAGGAGGTCATGTGAGCCAATGTGCTTTCATTGTGATCGCCAAGAAGGGAATGCTGGGAAGACACCAACTGCTCGGAGAACAAGAATCCAAGAGTTCACAACTGGCAAGGAACCTTCTCCCTGGAGCGATGAAAAGATTGGCGAAGATCAGAGAAAGGACCCTGCTCTTGGGCCAGTACTAAAATGGAAGGAAAAAGGCCAGCACCCAGAGTGGGCCGAGTTATCTGATTAAGGTACTACAACTAAGGCATATTGGACACAATGGGATTCTCTATCCCTGAGAAATGGTGTCCTGTACCGGAACTGGGAAAGTGCAGATGGCAAAGAAACACGCCAATATCTTGTTCTCCCAAAAATTAGAGTTCCAGAGGTTCTGAAGGAACTTCATAGTTCAGCAACTGGAGGACATTTTGGAATTAATAAGACTCTCAACAAAGTTAGATGGCTACATTCAGGGATGATATCGAGAAGTGGTGTCGAACATGTGATGCTTGTACAGCAAGAAAGGGACCAAGAACTAGAGGGCATGGTCATCTTCAGAAGTACATTCTTGGAGCCCCGTTCGAGAGCATACTTACAATGGTATCACAAGCACTAGAGATATCAGAGGTTACAACATCCCCCCCCTCCCCATCGCAACTTTCACCACCTTTAATTAGAACTGGGTTGTTTTCATTTTTACCTGCAATTGGAACAAAATTATCTCTTTGTGGGCTTTCAAGTACATTCACCTCATTAGGCCCATTTAATTTTTCATTATTTGTTATTGAATCAGTTTCACTCGGATTACTTACAATGTCATCATGGTTTACAACTATATTCACCTCATTACCAATGCACTCAACATCTGGTACTACAGAATCACAATTATAATATATACCACCATAATTATCTAGAATTATAAACATGTCCAGCCTTGGTCCTTTCATTGCATTATTAAATGCTACTGCATTGTTTGAAGGGAAAGATATTTTCCTCAAACATTACATGATAAGCAATTTTAACCTTTCTCTCATTTAAGATTCAGACTCTAAAACCCTTTCTGTGAGGTTCATAACCTAGAAATATACCTTCTACAGCTCTATGGTCAAACTTTCATGTGGAATCAACTCTAACCCAAACCCTGCATCCAAAAACCTTAACCCTTTGAATTAGCTCCTTAGTGATCCTTTCACCTCACAAATACTCGTATGGTATTTTGTTTGAAATAGATTTGCTGGGACATAGATTGTGTATAAAACATTCAGTGTTTACAGCCTATGCCCACAAGTATGCAGGAGCACCTGATTGTATCAACATACATTTAGCCATCTCTACTAATGTTCTGTTCTGCCGTTCTGCCACACCATTTTCCTGGGGGCATCTAGGCACTGTTTTTCTGTGTACAATCCCACTTATTTGCAACAAATTCTCAAAAGCATGACTACAATAAACTCCCTCGCCTTTACATTTGCACCATGCTGGTTCTCTACCTTAGCCCTGAATGACATGAAATTTTTCACTGTGTCACTCTTTCTGCATAAAAATCTAACAGTGACAAATCTAGAAAAGTCATCAATTAAAGTTAATGCATATTGAGCACCCCCTACTGAGCATGGTCTTATTTCACCCAACACATCACTGTGAAAAAGTTCCAACGGCTTTGTAGTCGAACTATTACTCTTCTTAGAGAAAGGGATTTTTGCCATCTTACATTTGATGCAAACTCCACATTTGACATTGTCACCTGCATCTGTTGACTTGAGGTTCTCGAGCCCTGGAATATTCTCTAATGCAGTCTCATGGAGATGCCCAAACCTCTCATACCTCACAGTAGCTGCACGCAATGCGACTGCATCATTCACCACATGCTCTCTTTGTTGTACAATAACTGCCACTACACTTCTAAATTCATTCTTGCGAACAGCCTTGAGTGGATAAAGTCCTCCATTTTCTTGTGAAACGAAGATTTTTTTCTTTCTTCTGTGTCGACATCTACTCCAACTGCACAGCTGTTATCAAATCCAGTATTGATGTATTTGCTTGCTTGACATTTTACAGACAGTAAATTATATTCTAAGTCAGGAACATACAGCACTTCACTCAATCCTAAGGTCCAACCACCACATTCATCAGTCAAAATTATTTGCACAGAGCCAACTCCCTTTACAGGTACCTCAACCTTACCAAGTGCAACACTTCCATTTAGTTCTTTGAAGGTCACAAATATTGAGTGTAGCGGTGTCATGTGATATGATGAACCAGAGTCCAATACCCATATTGTTGGTTCCAGTTTGCTGAACAATGCTCTACCGGCTATGCATCCTCTGAATTTATTTTGATCACTCTTATCTTCAGCCTTTCTTTCATCATCCTTGCAGGGGCGTCATTTCAGGTTTTTCCAGGGGGGGGGGCAAGATTTTGTTTTCTGACGACAGTGACCTCGTTGCATCTTTTTTATTAATTAAGCATGTATAAATTAGATACTTTAATAATAAAACTTCAGTTTTATGTCCTTAAGTTGGCATTATTTACACTTAAAAATACAAAAACTATATTTATACACATAAAATTCCAAATCCAGAGGGGGCATTTGCCCCCCCTGTAGCTCCAAATGACGCCCCTGCATCCTTGTCTTCTTTCTTCCTTGATGTCTCATAGGACTTGCGTGCCTTGCAATTTGAAGAAATATGTCCAAAATCGCCACAAGAATAACACTTCACTGCGCTGTCATCCCTGGTACTGTTACAGTTCTTGGAAATGTGGCCCCAGATACCGCACTTATAACACTTTGAAACGGTTTTCCCATTGTCGTTCCCTTGGAAACTGGGACCTCTTGTTCTCTGGTTTATAACTACATACAACTGCTTTTGGTCCCTGTTAATATTTCTGTCACTTGGTCGTATATGTGTCATGGTTCTTCTTACACTCAACGCCTTAACTTCATCCTCCATATCATCCTTCTCTAGTTTCAAACTCTTTTCTTCTAACAGTAATTTTCTTTTAACACCTTTCATACACATAGATTCTTAGTTTTGCTCTAAATTCCTTACAAGTATTTCATATCTCTCCTTTGGTAATCCCCGTAGCATGAATACAGCAACAGTCTTATCTGTGAAGGACATACCTCCATCGGCCAATTGATAGCACCAGTTTTCAATTTGTCTATGTGTTCTCTCATAGGCATTTATTCTTTCTTCTTAAATGTTCACAGTTCCTCGTGGATAGTAACTAAATGCATCATGCCCACATTGCAATGTATTTCCTTTATAGTCTCCCATGCTTCTCTTGTTGTTGTACAATATTTGATGTCATTCAACGATGCGTTGTCCACGACAGTCTTCAAAAATACAAAGCATCTTGATTCTTATTATATTGCTTTGGAGCGAAATCCTCCACATTGTCCGGAAATTCTTCTGTGATTGCTTATAATAATATCCTCTGACCCAAATAAGCCTTTACACGTTCACTCCAGTATGAATAATTAGATTCTGTTAGAAGTGGCACAATATGCCGATTTCTTCCAATTCCAGCCGCCATCTTCACGGCCGATCGCCGTTTACAGAAAGAAAAAAACATGCCTCGCCTTTATATTAATACTACTCCATACCTGTGACGTGCCCATGAACTGTGTGTCAAGATTAGGTGGGGGTTTAAACCCTCTTGGGTCTGTACCTTACCGGCCCAAACAGCTCCAGAAATCGGTTTCTCAAATGGGCTGGCACAGGTCTAGGTCGGGGATCACTAGGCTTTTTAGGGTCAGCGGCCGGCTTTGGTGGTGGTCTTTCCTCCTTGGGTGGCACTGACACAAGGATGTGGCAGAAGAATGGGCCGCAGGTGGGAGCCCTCACAGGTGTGGTCGGGAAGAGGCCAGGCTGTCCCAAGTCTGGTCTAGGTGAGTAGGGGATCGCCGAGTAGTCAGGATAATATTGTGGACTGTATATGGGGCTGTTGGAAGCTCCAGTAGTTATTGTGGTGTATTCCGGGTGGGTCACAGCGGGGGTCTTCTGCGTGGAACGGTGGTGATTCCTTCCAGATCTCTTAGGCATCGGAGCATCGATGTGCAGGTCTGGAGCAGGCTGAGAGTGCAGCTTCCTTCGCGGGAGCAGGCAAGCTTTCTGCAGCTACCGGTTTACACAGGAGGGAGAATTGGCAAGCAGCTGCCTAGCCCAGAGCAGGCAGGGGAGCCCTGCTACTTCAGAAGGGGAGCAGGGGTTCGCTCCAGCTGCCGATACTGGGAGCAGTTAGGTTCAAATGGATAGCTAGGAATTGAACTACAGCTAACTCAGAACAGTATTTACTTAGAACTGGGCTGCTGATACATAAACTCCTGTCATATAAATAGCTCAACTGAACATTAACACTTGGAACATTAATAGTCGTCAGACCAGAATGGCTAAGACACATTCAATACAAAACTATTACGGTACCACAAAATTGTACAAGCTGGTCAACATAACGTGTTACATTGCAGAGAACAGACAGATAATTATACAGAGTTCGTTACAACAATTAATCACATAATTACTTATGCGCCATCTGTTTTTGAGGCGTATTGGTCATGTAGAGAAAACAGACCCATATGGCATCAGGGAACCTAGACGCCATCTTGTGTATTGGGTGAAAGAAGGCAACACACACACGAGACATGTCCTGGCATGTCAAATCGCCCCCCTACACTCTTTGTCTTCATTCACCGTTACTATCTATAACGAACGTGTTTGGAGCACTTACACTAGCTGCACGGTTGCCTTGAGCCGGCATCGTGGGCTTCAGTCCCAGTGCCGACTCCCTACACAGGCCACTACTCTAACTGTTGCACTGGGATCGGTACCTCGCAGGTTTCCTCACATACGTTCGGCATCTCAGTTGTCGCTGTTGGCTGACTGTGGCTACAGGTAGTTCCGTGGTGTGGCACAGAGTGTTGGGTGTAGCCTCACTACCTCCCTGGCTGGAACCCAGGAGTCGTGTTGTTTGTCTCCATCGAGTCTTGAGGGGGCGACTGTTCCGGGCGTATGTCTGCTTTCTTGAGTTGCTGCTGGTGCACCTTGATATTTCGGGATGTCCCAATACGAAGCAAGGACACTTCTCCTTGCTGACCGACCACCTCATATGGTCCCAACCATCTAGGCGCCAGTCCTGCGCAGAACCGGTTGGGCTGGGACAACAACGGATGGTTTTTCCAGTAGACAATGTCGCCTCTTTCGATCTTGTGTTCAGGCCGACTACAGTCAGGAGTATTCCACTTACACTGCTTGTTGGCTTGCAGTTCCAGCTCCTCCTGTTGCCGTAATCTGGCCTTCCTTTTTACTTCGGGATAGCTCAGGTCCCTTTCCTCTAGAAGCCCCTTGGCTGCCAGATCCCATTCTCCTGTTCGGAGCCTGTCTTGGCCAAAGAGAATCTGACTGGGGCTACACCCCAGTTTCTTGTTGTGTCGGTTTCGGAGGGTGAACAGTATGGCTGGGACGTGCTCATCCCACTTGGTGTTGTCTTCTTGTAGACGGAGACGCAATCCTTTTTTTATTTCTTGGTTACGCCTTTCTGTGGGATTGCCCTGAGGGTGATATAATGCAGTGGTCCAGTAGGTGGCTTGCCAGCTCTCACAGGCTCTCTTCCATACCCTGCCAGTGAACTGTGTTCCGTTATCAGTGAGCACTTGCTTAGGGTATCCCCATCGCGAGAACACCTCATTGTCCATGGTCTGCACTATCTTCGGGGTTTTGGCTGTCTTCAACGGGAATGCCTCCACCCACCAAGAGAATAGATCGGTCACGACCAGGAGGAAACAGTTTCCTCGGGCGCTGCGAGGGTATAGTCCCATTCGGTCTATGGCCACAGTCTCCCAAGTCTGTCTGTGCATTCGTTTCAGATTCGAGGATCGTCCTACAGGTTTGCCTGCTTTGCTCACCTGGCACTGCTGGCATGTCCATACGTACTGTTCGACGTCCTTCCTGACACCCTTCCATGTATACCCCCATAGGATAGCCCTCAGTGTTTCGCTGCTCCCCGGGTGGCCGGCTAGCTCGCTGTTGTGATACTCCCACATAACCATCCTGCTGGAGACCCCGTGGTACTACTAGCTGCGAGTGATCTCCGTTCCCTGGGAGCTGGATCAGCACTTGGGGAAGAATTCTGAACCTGCCGAGCAACTTCTTCTCATCCTGGGTGAGGTCGCGAGTGTCCTTCGCCTGTGCATCTTGGATAGTCCGGACTATGGAGCAAACTTCTGTGTCACATTATTGTGCATCTTGGACCCGTTGGGTGAGTTTTCTGGAGGCTGTTTCAATGTGTTGGACAGAGGGTTGGTCAGACACATCCAGGCCCGGTCGGGGAGAAGGAGCAAGTGTTCTCTCTGGATCCAGGCACTCCATATCTGCTTCATTGTCTGTGGGCCGCCTGGAGAGCGCGTCGGCGAACTCATTTTCCTTTCCGGGACAATGTTCTATGGTGAAAGAGAACCCTTGGAGCATGAGGAACCACCTGGCCATTTTGGTTTTCTCTTCCTTCATGGATTTCAGCCATGTCAGGGCACGATTGTCTGTGCGGAGGGTGAACTGTCTGTCCTCTAGGTAGGGGCAGAACCTCTTGACAGCCCAGACGATAGCTAAACACTCCAACTCATTACTATGGTATTTCTGCTCTCTTGGCGACAGTTTGGCGCTGGCGTATGATATGATTCGTTTGTTTCCCGGTGTCGGCTCTTGGTACAGAACAGCGCCTATTCCGATTAGGGAGGCGTCTGTCTGCAGGACAAATGGATATGCTTGATCTGGCCTGCTCAATTCGTTGATCTGTCTAACCCTTTCCTTTAAACTCTCGAAGGCCTTCTCCTGTTCGGTCTTCCATTTGAATGGTACCTGTGGGCTGAGTAGATCGGTCAAGGGTTGACACTTGGTTGTGCACTGGGGAATGAATTCTCTCATCCAGTTAGCTAGTCCCAGAAACTTTCTCAGTTGTTTGCAGGTCCGTGGGACTTCTGCCTCTATTATTTCCCGGACCTTCTCGGGATTAGCTTGTGTGCCGATCTCTGTTACTACATGTCCCAGGTATTCCAGATGCTGTTTGCCGAAATGGCACTTCTTTAGGTTGCAGGTAAGCTTATGGAGTACCAGTTCACCGTGATGCCGTTCGGACTGAAGAATGCGCCGAGTACGTTCCAGCACATGATGGCACAGGATGTGTTGCCGGGTCTCATAGGCAAGTGTTGCTTCGCCTATCACGATGATGTGATCGTATACTCACAAGACTGGGGCGAGCACCTCGAACACCTCGATAGGGTATTGGAACGCCTGTCACTCTGTTTTCTCTACATAACCAATACGCTTCAACAACAGATGGCGCATAAGTAATTATGTGATTAATTGTTGTAACGAACTCTGTATAATTATCTGTCTGTTCTCTGCAACATGACACATTATGTTGCCCATCTTGTACAATTTTGTGATACCATAACAGTTTTGTATTGAATGTGTCTTAGCCATTCTGGTCTGACGACTATACAGACTCATATGGCATCAAGGAACCTAGACGCCATCTTGTGTATTGGGTGAAAGAAGGCAACACACACACGAGATATTCCTGGCATATCATCTGTTACTTACGCGTGCTTGGGTCCATAACCAGTTGTTATATTATTGGTTGCCACTTACAGATATGAATAAAGTAGTATTTCTCTTTCTCATCAATATATTTAATTAGCATACTTCTCCTGATGTACACAACACACTCGTCAAACTCGCCATTATTCATAACATTCTCTATCTAACAAGATCATTTTTACCACATAAACAAAAAATAACTTCTCATCAAGATTGACATTTCCCTTTAAATACAAATAAGTTCTCAACACACATGATTCACTTACAACATGTATCACCCCTTCCCCCTTTTATTATAAACGAAAACAAAATATTAGTGAATGCTTATATCCTACGGAAGTATAAGTAATGCACATCTGTTAACGATTGTTGCAAGATACTGTTGATGTTTTCTGTCACACGTTAGGGTTACTAGTTGCAAATATATATCCCCCCTCCACAAGATTTTCCAAATATAAAAATTGGATTACCCTCTCCCCCTCAACATCTCATATGACCGCTCCGAGACAAACCATGCTTACTTATCTGTGTATGGTAATCGTTATCATTCTAAACTCTAACATTTTATTTCGTCTTAGTAAACAAATGCTCATGAAATTTGGACAACAAAAACAGTGTACATTTCAACTTTATTGCTCAAGAACATTTACTATAATGGCACTCCTATTAATATTTACCTTTCAAAGAGTTGTATACAAAATGAAATTAATACACCACTGTTAAGTTAACATTTAACTTAATGTTACATAGTAAATCATACTAAATGTTTATTACTTTCATTTCCCAATGCGTTATATTTCAACTCTCAGTATTTACCACCATCGTAATGTGGTGGAACAGTGGTACTGAAAACCCAAGTTTAACAAATTTGTATAAACATGCCACTGAAATCTTTGTTTCCAAACTACCAAACTTATGTTTCCGAAAGCTGAAATTCGGTTGAATGTATGGAAAATGACTCAGGATGATTTCATTGACCTAAGGAAATGAGTTTGTAAACGTAATATGTATATTTGTCTTCGAAGAAAACATTATTTGTTGGGTCAATGAAATCTTCCTGTCAAACTAATGATTGCCATTATTTTACAGAAGCTCTTGAATTATATAAATTGTTTTTGTCGCAAGAGCACTATTTTGTTCGTCTGTGTTGTCATCGTTTTTATCCACAGTCATTGTGATATTTGTTTATCTGCTTTTTATAGGTGTTTTGTCTGTGCTATATTTTGTCATTTGTAATCTCTGTTCCTGTATCTATTATTTGGTAGATGTAATTAATTTTTGTTTCGTTTATTCGTCACTTAATGACAGAATTTTTTCTGCCGAACATGTGCGTTTTTTCGTTAGTTACTATTTAAGTAATTATAAATATTTACTAAGAGGACTGAGTTATGTCTTGCTATTTTCATTCATTATCCATGACCACAATTCACATAAACGTTAACGAAAGGGTGGCAACCCTTATTTTACCAATTAAGTTGAAAATGCAGTATGCCTAAATAATGTTTTGCTTATTAAAGTTATTAATTTATTTGGACATGCTTGCAAAATACTTCACAAGAACTTTCCTACCTTATGAATTATTTTATAGTATTCGCTGACAGACATTTTCTAAGTTAAATTTTACGAGAAAAACCTCACGAAGTTTGTTGCAGATGTGCTTACTACTGTGTGCGTTTTGTAATGTCTAAAAGTTGTACACAGCGCATCGAGAATCTTCAATATGTATTCGTACCAAAATACCTCAAACTGGGATCTCCACATAATAAAAATTTTCTATACAAATAGTTATATTCTGGAGTCATTACCATATTGCCGCCGACATTATTTATTATTCTCCAGGTTAGATAGACTTATCCGTGCGATAAATAATTTTTTCCTATGCTTTTCTGTTGTAATTTTGTATTTAAATTATTGCAGTAAGTCTTTCGCGGAAGATACCATACTTCTTGTGAAACCCGACAAGATATAATCCAAATAAATGGTTACTTGAGCATTCTGTGTTCATGTAATTTTTATTCCCTCGTTTATTTGTATGTACATTTGTATTTATCTGAATAGGATGTACGTACTGTTCATCCGTATTTCTTTGGCATACTTACAGAACCTCGTAAGTCCAGATTTTCCAAATTTTGTATTCCTGGTGAATTTGGTGCTAATTTTCATGGCGTGTCTAGTGTTAAAATCTGCTAAATCTACTGTGCATTAACTTTCTTCTATGCTCAAATTAAAAAACCACATATCTATGGTGTAGCATGATTATGACGATTTTCTTTTCTCTCTCCTGTAAAATTTACTGAAATGGACTTACGAGGTTTTAGAAGTAAGCCAACGATTTGGCATTGCCAAATCATATAAGTGTTTATAGTGCCACTGATTTTATTTCCACTGCAAATATCATGCATTCATATAAAGTTTTTGTCTGTTTATATTACAGTAAAATATTTAAAAATTCGTTTTTTGTGTATGTGTGTTTTTTTTAGCCTATTTGTCGACTTCACTATAATTTCAGGAAACAAGTGTGAATGTGTATGTTAAATTCAGGCGAGAGTTTGTTCTAAATATATGTACAATACATAATGTTGCATAGACATTAATGCATGTAGCAAAATACAAAATTGCCATTAATGGAATAAAGTTGTGTGTCAGGCTGGAAAACAGAAGTCCACTGTCTGACTACACCCTGGCACCATGGCTGGACCAAAAGTTATAAAGCATTGCCAGTTGTAATTAGGTCATTGGAAGTTAAAAATTTAAAAAAACGTATATGGCGTGCACTGTCGTAGAAGAACAGGTCTGGACACTCGCCTATCTAACAATGTATTTTGCTTGACCCCCCTTGTTGTTTGGCTGTAGTTCGTCAAGTTACCGAGAATGTCGTACTTTTTGGCGCTGTTTTCCGGGCGGTCGGACTCAAACTCCGTCCACTTTTTTCCATTGTTTAATTTATAAAGTAAATAGAGATTGCTGGAACCTTTTCTTAAATTTGTGAACGAAGAAAGTATTTCATAAATTGATAAAAAATACGTTTTGATAAATTGTTTATCTTAGTGGAAAGGAAGTGGGCGGAGATTAGTCCGACCGCTGTAACATCAGCGCCAATAAAACACAATATTCTCGGTAACTTGGTGAACTACAGCCAAACATCAAGGGGGCCAAATATCCAGGCGAGTGTCCAGACCTGTGCTTCTATGACCATGATGGCGTGCCACATGTAAGCCATGAACAAAGTACGGACCCTTTATAACGCTCAGGGCCTCTTTTACAACTCCTTGTTAAAGTTCCTGTTAGATTTTAACGAACACTTTAACAGCAAAGTTGTTGTTAACATATTTTACAAGTGCATGTTATCGCTGAAGTTCACGTTAAAGTGATCGTTAAACTAACAGGTACTTAGGGTAGTGGTTAGCTGGCTAACAGAAGGATCGCGCGATGGCCGCCATATTGTATAGATTTGTTTACTGTCGATTTGAGGTTAGGGAGTAAAGCAGAATTCTCCAAAATATGTACATTTGTTGGGTTACTATTACAAATATGGTTTGAAATTTACTACGAAAGGTTTCTATAATTTTTTGTAAAAATCCGTTGTAAGAAATAATACCTTTACAGTACATTGCACAATATTGTGAAGACCTAAACAATGAATGTTGTGGTATTCAGATAAATATACATGAAAGTATTATAGTGATTTTAACAGTATATAGAGCACCATCTGGAAATTTTCATAGTTTCATTGCTAACCTTGACAAAATTATGTCTCATCTATTTAAGTCTAAGATTCATTTTATCTTATGCGGTGATATAAATGTTAACTACCTTTTGGAAAGTACACGTAAACAACAATTAAATACAATTTTGAAATCATACAATTTGGTCCCCACTGTAAACTTTCCTACTAGAATAACTCCTTCAACGCAAACTGCAATGGACAACATTTTTGTAGACAAGTCCAAGAAAGATTTTTATAACATCATTCCAATAGTAAATGGACTTTTGGACCACGATGCTCAAATTTTGTATATTGAGTACCATTGAAATTTTATAAAACCCCTATACATTAAAACTCAATATAGACAAATTAACGACGACACACTCCTTCAGTTCAAATCAGCATTGAGTGCAGAAACATGTGATATTTTAAATTTTCAAACAAATCCTAGTAACCAATATAATTTATTTTTCACAGATTGTATTGACCCATTTTGAGGCATGTTGTCCCTTAAAAACAAGCACTAAATACGGAAAACGCTATACACAAAATTCTTGGATTACTAAAGGTATTGCAACCTCTTGCAGAAATAAAAAATTACTTTATTTAAAATCCAAACAATCTTGCCATCAAAATGTAATATCTCATTATAAAATGTACTGCAAGGTATTACGTAAAGTTATTGTAAACGCAAAAAGCTTGTGCTTTAGTAAGCTTATCAGTAACTCCTCAAATAAAATCAAAACAATATAGGATGTTATTAAAACTGAAACTGCAAGATGTGTAAAAAGTAATGACATCGCAGAACTTGAAGTAGATAATATGACTACTAGAAATAAAGCCAAAATTGCAAATGAATTTACCCTGCGTCACATGCAATGGAATTTAGACAGGGTTAACGCAATGTATCTAGCAGATACATGTTTTCATAAAAATCATTTATCTCTTTAAAAATCATGTTTATGATATTTATAGCATTTCTGCATTTTATAAAAAATAAATTAAAGTATAACACAGTATTTGGCAAAAAAAAATTTTTTTAAGTCATTATATTTAGGCAACTTAGTCGTTACACAGATTTAGAACACATTGTATTTAGCTATAAACATAAATTCCTTTAATATTTTAAGCAATAATGTTGACTAAGACACAGTTTATTTGTGCAATAACACCATAACCATTTTGCGAATTGGTATCTTTATGAATATATTTTCTTTTGTTTTTCACCTCTTGTAGATCCAGTTGTAATATTAATGGAATTCCATCAGTAATTGTTTTAGTCACTATTATAGTTTACTAGTGGCACACACATTTCCTTTAGCAAATCACCACAAACAATTTATATCCCAAAATTTACATTCACATACATTTCTACACATTATTGTAATCAGTGTTTTAGTCCAAAATATAAAACAACAGTTCAGTCATCACATTGAGGTGTCGTGGCAGTAACACAATCAGAACACACAATTTTTGCATGTAGCAGGCACAGCCACTTATTGCATTTTACGCAGTGATATTTACAGAGGCGTGTTTTCTTTGCACGAGTACAAGGTTAAAAATTATTTACTCTTTCCATGTTCTTCTCTAACAGAGTCTGTTTCCAACTGTTCCTTTTGTCCTTGTAGCTTCAGCTGCAATGACAAAGGAATCCCTCTGGAACTTTGCGCTCGACACTCAACATGCTCACATGTCAATTTTCTCACTAACTGTCTCAGGAACTGTCTTCTAAATTTTGTTGCCCAGATAAATAACTTGAGCATTTACGGCGACAACGTTCAACATGCTGTAAAACACAACCATAAACCAGCGTCGAGTATTTCTAGCAACATTGTATGTTGCAGTCATTTTATCTAAGACAATGACACAGTATTTGGTAGCATTACAGAAGGCAATAATTTCTGGTTTCTTTGGGTCACCACTTTCTTCATCAATTACTGCATCATATTACAGGCTTCAAATAAGAATTACAGTTTTCCCCTTTTTTTGGTACATACGGCACAAGAGTCATCTCATTTCTAAACCCAAAGATACTGCCTTGAATCTCTCTATTTTTAGCTTAAACAAATTCAACAGGCAACTTGCGCTTATTTTTCCGGGTGGTTACAACATAGCTAAGCTTGCATTTCTTCAATTTCTCTACGAGTTCTACTCTAGTAAACCAGTTGTCACCAGTTATATTTCTACAACTACCACGAATGTGTTCTGTAAGCCTCATGACAATGTCACTGCCACTGTTGCCTGTCTTGAGTTGCCTTTCAGTCTGCGGCTCCACACACATACTTCTAGATTACTTGCGTAGTACAGTTTAGCATCCACTACTGAAAAAGTTTTAATACCATATATTGCTGGTTTTGACGGAATGTACTGACGAAAACGCACATCGCCCTTTGAATGCATCTAGCTTCTCATCTATTGTTACATTTTCTTCAAGAGAACTACATGTTTTACTGTTATCAACAAACAACGTAAAAATTTCGCGAATTGCAGCTAATTTATCTGTTTCCTTTCTGAGTTCCTGTGCGTTCTTGTTGTCAAATTGTATGCATCGAAGCAGAAAACTAAATCTGTTGACGGACAGCACCCAGTCCATCAGAACTCCACAAATCCTTTACATGTGTTATGCCGGGCGTGGCAACAGGCATACAATATTTAAATTACTGACAAAACAAAGCTCCGAGCGGAAAAGCTATAATGTTTTGATATAATTTATTTAACTGCTTACTATTTACATCTATGTTCACTTACTTGAATGTGACGCTGATGTGGCCCATATGGCAAAGCTAACTAACATTAAATAAAACAATCTCATTTT
>PNEQ01134275.1:0-56702 GCA_003012365.1 Medauroidea extradentata | reverse complement strand
CGTGTCTGTTTGGCTCCTGCATGTTACTACAGGTTTCCTATTGGCCTGGCTGCCGACTAGCAGAGCAGCTGCCTCACGCTGATTGGCAGTAGGTGTTTCCGCCATGTTGCTGGCCAGGGAAACCATTTTGCTGGCGTGTGTGACTGAGTTCGCCTTCCTGCCGACTATTTCACTTCTGTATTCCTAAATATTCTGTGTCATAGGTACGGACAGGGAAATTTTGCAAAATCAATTACCTGCATGCTAGAGTCAACTATACTATGCCTACTCGAGCCCCGACCATTTGTCTACTAGCCGCTACTCAGTGAAACAGCAGACAATGAACGAATAGACGGGGCTTGAATATGCATAGGAAATTGGATTCTAGCTTGCAGGTCGTTGATTTCGAAAAATTGTCCTGCCCCTAGTCATAGGTACTGATTCCTCTTAAGGTCACCGCCTACCTGCGGGTTGGAGGCTCAGAAACGGAGGAGACAATAAGGATGATCTTGAAGCACACATCAAATGCCGCATAGCCTCAACGATCCAAGCTCTGAACTAGTGTGCAAGCTTCCCGCAGAACGGTTCTTGCTTAGAGACACTAACACTAAGCGATGACCACATAATTTATTGGTGGAAAGTCTGCAACTAAGTTCAGTGCAGGTCGCAATCTGAGTTTCACATATATCCGCTTAGTTCATTCTGAAGTACGTCATTCTGAATAGGCCTTGTTGGAGGGCTTGGAAACGATGTTTTTATTTAGCACGGTGTCTTAAAAATGAGGTTCCAACCTTGTCTGAAGTTTGTTTTCTTTTCGTACGCTGGCACACTGGACACACGAGGAATATTTTCGTAGGTAAAACCTGTTTATGATCACACTGAAACGCACCTTGAAGCGTGGGGTAGGCAGCTCCTTTAAGAGCATTCAACTGGTCAAAATATACTTTATCCGCAGTAGACGAAATGTTTTGATAAAGGAAAGCGTAGAAAAGCAGCGACTTTTTTTTCTGTATTTATAAATGTATCATTGTAATTATGAATATTTAAATTATGTAATATTTTAATGTTTTTCGCAGTGGGGGTGTATGCCAAACTGAAGAGTATTTGTTGAATTACGGCATTATTAGTGAAAGTTCCCGAAAAAAAAACCCACAGTAACATAAAAGGTCTGGACCCGAAAAAATAAGAAACAATAAACGAACAAACAAACCCAAGGAAGCCAGAAGCGGCTATTGTCAGCCAACATACAGATTGAGAAATATGAATATATTCTGTATGTAGTCTAATGTAAACCGTAAAATTAAAAAAGGCAAAATTTCCAACAGACAAGGACAGAACACTGCGCACGAAAATGACAACATTGACAAACAAAGCAAGGAGGACAACACGAATGAACACAGCGACAGTTATGATTGTAGACAAGACACCACAACGAATATAACACGGACCATAACAGTAGGCTCTCGACAACAACAAATGTGACGTTTCGGGTGATGGTGTCTGCTCGCAGTTTTAAATGAAGACATCACTAAAGGTAACATTTTGTAATGCTGATAAACTCATTGAGCCATTCCCAGTAATTTTATATTGCCCGTTAGGTGATGCAGGAAAGTGCAGAGGTAACTTCTTGGGCTATGAATTCATTCAGGTATTTTAGTAGGAGAGGATGAAGTTGGTTCACTTGTAATTTTGCGATGCAGTAAACACGTATGTGATAAAAAAAGTGTGTGAATGCACATCTGCATGATGTTCTTATTCGTGGATGTTTTTCTCTTTTATAATAATAACAGTAATTATATCAGTAATAATAATAATAATAATGTACTAAAAATAAAGATTCCTTACGGCGAAGTTAAGGTTTTATCGCTATCTGTTGCACTAAACCACGCGATGAAGAATTAACATATATTTAAAATTGAATGTATTTAATATTATTTAGTTTTACGTACCCTTGAACAGTACACATGGTCTTATGGGTACACACACCCCGTAGGGGGGGGGAGGGGAAGAATTCGGACGGGGACTGTCCAAGAATCCATTCCAGCATTCGCCTGGAGTGATTTCGGAAAACCCTGGGAAACCGAAATTGGGATGGCAGGAGCCGAGGATCGAACCCGGATACTCTCGAATGCTAGGCAAGTGTTTTACCACTGCTCCATGACGTTCGGTAGGCATTTGTTTTTTTACTACAAACTAGAGGTGTTTTGCCCCAACCTATACGAAACTTCACCTATAGTGACAAAGAAAATAATTTTCTGGGCAGTATTCAAAGGATTATATGTAAAGTCTTAATTTTTTTAAGTTTACATTTTAAACGAGCATAAAACATATTATGTGGACTTCGTTATGTAATAACGGGGTTACTTTTGCCAGCAAGAACTATAAATTCGCGTGTAACTATAGTAGGGTATTACGGTGGGTGTATGATTTCACGGACTCATCTGACATCAGCCAAGATTTCTCAGTACTGTAGGTACACTGCCCGATGTCGATTATCCAGTGGCTTCTAGCCGTAAAAGCAGGTAGCACTTGACAGCCTCCACAAATTATTTCCTTATTTATTACTAGTTTGCAGACGTCTAATTTGTGTCAAAACATCTGTCGTGTAATCACAGAAGTGGCACAAGAGTACACGTTCTTGCCAACCAGCATGACCTTGAATTAAACCATTAAACTCGCGCAGCTCTGACAGTAACTCTGTTACGTCTGGCAACAGCGGACGGCGAGAAATCTTTCTGCCGGATGAAATACAGCGCGCGGAACTGCAGCTGAACAACGCCTGGGAATTGGGCGCCTGGGGGGGCGAAGAAAATGAATGTGGGGTTGCCTTCAACCATTGCCTGTCAATCCGGCGAACTTACTTCAAGCCGCAGCTGCTGGCAGGTTCAATTCCGCGCTCATCCGTGCCAGCTATTTACATGTCACTCTGAAAATCATGACCGGCAGCACTTCGCGCGGCTTTTTGAGCATTAACATTTCCGCGTAGTTAATAAGCAGGGGGAATCGTGAAAAAGTATTTCCAGAGGTGACTGGTGAAACGAGTCATATTTTTAAAAAATGTTTATTGGTACGTGAGCCTTTATTAAAAGTTTGCGTGGGCACGGGAAATGATGAAATGGCAGAAATGAGGGTGAAATTATCGACGTTGTGGATCAGAATGACTAGGTATACAGAACCAAAATTGTGTTTTTTATAATAAACAATTTTTGTGACAGTGAATGAAGTTACCGTGCTTTAGGAATGTAATATTCTAGCAGATATATTATGATATAAAATAACTCATGAATAATGGAACTTTTTAAGCTTTAAAACTTGATTCTTATAAACTATTGATGCATTGGTAATGTGTTGTAAGAAAATTCCAACACAGTTTTCGAAGTCACTGAAATACCATGAGAATAAAAATAAACAAAATTGTCAACATTGATTCAGACGAAACAAGAACGGCTTTGGAAAATCTTCAAGACAATTTTGTAACTTCATGAAACTTGTACGATTTAATATAACCAAATTTGAAAATAAGGTCCTTTTAAAATCATACAAAATAATATGTTTATGAAAATTCTTTATTCTTATCCTACTTTACATTGAATTGCTAATTTAATGTAATACTGTTTAGTATAGCGTAAACTTATTGGATAATTAGTTGATAATAATAGATAATGTGCCGATTGATCGGCCTTGAACTAACGTACTATAGTGCTTATCACAAGGTACGCCTGATTTGCGCGAAAAAAATTTGAGGAACCTAAATTTCCATGACTTACCTTTACTTCCGTGGTTTTACCTGTCCTTACTGGCCGCAACACCGCATCTCGATTTATGGACAGGTATCTCGTTTGGCAAAGACAATGAGAATATGGTTAACGTGTCATCAAATGTTTTCGATTCGCTTGTAGACCCTAACAACGCGTAGCAGCTGTTACCTTACACTCACTGACGTGGATATTAACTCAAGTGTTTGCCATGGTTGTATGAGTTAAGTCCGGAAATTCTATATCAGACCACAGTCGATTCCACCCCACATCTACCCACTCCCACCCATGTTCCTAGTTTATCCGTGACACTCAAAGTCAGTGAACCTGTCTCCAATGACCTCTCTGCAGATAGGACGTTATGCCATGCAAGACGTCGAAAAGTTCTTCCAATAAGGTCGGTGAGCGAATGGATGGAGGAAAATAAGGAAGGGGGGTTAATAATGCCTACTTTGAACCGAAGATCGCCTGTACTTTAGGTTGATAATGATGGTATCAAAATTACTTCAAACAAAATATGATTGCTGTGGTCTGCTGTACGTAATTAAAGTGACGAATAATTTTGGTGAGAAACACGTTTGTCATAAAGGTAAAAGTAAACATGTAATATGGCCTATGTTACGAAAGGTATGTAATATCACTGTTGACTGAAAAATGTTCAGATACAACGAACCGTATATTGAGTTTTCTCATACTCATGCGTTTGAGATTATAAAAATAGTATTATAAATATTTCATGTTTAAACGTAGAGATATAGTAAAGGAATGTTGCGAAATTTATTAAATTTCACTTCAAGAAACACTGGTGCCAATATGCTTCTACAATAAGCAAGGGCAACAAAATAGTTCAACCAACATGTATTAAAATAAATCATATTTGTTAAAAAATACAATATAATAACATTTTCACTCCGGACACCGGCACGTTCATACGTACTTAAGAATGCTCGTGAGACATTCCACGGTAGACACTGTGAACAGCTGTGAATGTGCCAACATGTGTAGTACTAACAGTGTGGCTTTTCGTGGCTTTTCAGTGGATGAAATATCCCAACATGGGATAAATTTTTGTTAGGTCAGGAGCATTTATTACAGGCAATAAACTCTCAATATCAGAAAGTGGACAACCTCAGCAGTGACAACACCACACTGAAATTACTTGTGGAAGATCAACGCAGAGAAATCCAAATTCTAAAATCTGCTCTCCGCTTACCATTAATCCATAAAGCCGAGCCACTGCAAGGCTCCTAAAGTCAAGTGTTGGCAAAGCCCAAGAGCCATCATGTGAACAGCACGAGCTAAGCAGCCAGCGAAGTGTTGTTAGCAGCCAGGCTATCTCCGCCGACTCAGCATCAGACAACAGCCGGCCCATTTCTGCTGACTCAGGAAGTAGGAGCAGAGTCAACACATGGCAACACAGAGGAAGATAACTACACCCTAGTATTAATAGGTCAAGGCAAAAGAGATCCCTAGATAGCATCACTAGTGAAATAAACACCCCAAAGTAAACACCTACCAGATCGGCGCTCGGAACTCCATCACTTCACTTAAGGTAGCTGCCAAACTAATGAAGCCACGAATCAAAGCCATTTTTGTCACCAGGTGTGATCCTCAGGTCACAGAATTTGAAGTTAGTGAATATATTCAAAAATAAATAAACATATTTTATGTAAAAGTTTCAAAACTGAAGACTAAATTTGACACTTACGCTTCATTCCACGGGGCAGTTACTGAACGAGACTTTGATACAATACTGAACCCCATGTTCTGGCCTGAAGGAATTCTTATTAATCAATTCAGGGGCCCCCTCGCAAGAACAACTCTACTCGTTTACAGAGAATTCATCAGCGTAATCGGAGGACCGCAACCCCCCCCCCCCCCCAGTAAATGAGCAAAAGGGTCGAGCCAATAGACTTAATCTACTACCAGAACATACGAAGCCTAAGGTCTGAGGCAGTTACCTTTAACGAGCGAGTCATAAGCAACAACTTCCCCATTATTCGTTCAACAGAGACGTGGCTTAAGTATGATATCCTTAATTCTCACTATTTTCCACAACACAGCCAGGTCTACAGAAATGACAGAAATGCAGCACTAACCCATAAAAATAAAGGAGACGGAGTGCTAATTGCCACCAACACTACCATACTCTACCAGATGCTACCAACATGAATGTCCAGACGTTGAAGCAGTATGGATCCAGTTCAAGGTCAATAAGCAGAGTTGTTTACTAGGAACAATTTATTTCCCACCAGACACTTCAGTTGTAAGCTACACTAACTAATTGAACTATATCAGTGATAAACTAGCACATTTTCAAAGGTCTCTTATTATACTGGGTAACTTCAATGTCCCTGGTATAAACTGGGTGGACATTTACTCACAGGACATCACTCAACACACAACAAAACTAAAGGCAAGTAAATTACTCAACTTCACAGCAGACCTCAACCAACCTATAAAAGCTGAACTCATTAGTTCCCCCAACACATCTACTGGACTTGTGCCTCGTCAATACCGAAGACGCTGCAGTTCACTTTGCAAAAGATGCTTTAGTTCCCGAAGACAGACATTATGAAGCCTTAATAATCTCCCGTGAAGTGCAAACGCTATTTTCGAGTTACAGTGCTTCGAGTAAAACACTTTACAACAAAGGAGACTATATTCCCCTCTATCTCACCCTCCGTAATCACAACTGGGATAATCAGTCGACAAAAAAGTATACTATCTCAAACAGCACAGTCAAAGAAGCTATGAACAATTGTATACCTACCTCAAATAAGTTCAGTTCTTTATATCCTAAAAGGTTTTCAAAACACTAATATTTTTTCTCAAACAAAAAATATCACCATCATAAATTTTTCAGGCATACTAATAATCAGAACTACTATTTACTTTTTGCATGTTATCGTAAAGCAGCTAAATCCTTCTTAAAAAGTGATAAAAATAAATTCTTTAGTCATGTCAATGAAAATATTAAAAAAAAAAAAAAAAAAACTGAAGATATTCTGGCAGTATGTGGTATATATAATTTTCAATAACATCCAAATAACAGATGCAGGTCAAATAGCTAACTATTATCACTCACATTTACAATCTCTGCTACACAAGCGGGCACTTGCCCACCTTATCAAAAACAGCCATGTTGATTAGCATCTTACAATGAATGTTGCAGTCGTCACTACTTGATAAATGTGTTTCGTCGAATTTCATTAAGGCGTTTGCGTGTAGTTTTATTTTAAATATTATGGTTTAGTTCAAAGTCAAATTAGTCAAACATTAAACCTTGTACAATGTCAAATTTTGGGGGGACATTTCGTCATGAACTTTGCATGCATTCAAGAAACATTTGAGCTAGTGTGTATCACTGCGACTGATTAATAATTTCAATGTGCACTGTTCAATATTTCATGTGAGATAGTTCGTGGTTGTGTTTAAAGAGTACAAACAATTATTTTCCATTTGGTCCCGTGGTTTAATAACATTTTCTTTGATGTTGCACGACAGGATGAAAAAACATTAAAATTCGTAAAGAATTTTGGCAATAATTCTGCTTACCAACTTGCAGTTACAGAGGGAATAAATAGAGAATTAATGATTATGTTAATTTCTTAATATCAACACAATCGATAAGCTGTAAGGGCTCTACGTGAAATTATTGGAAGAATGTTATCTCACAAAAAACTTGGCCAGTGTTACCTCTTTTTCAGCTAGTTTTATTTTTTAAATGTCCGGGTTGGGCATTATTTTTGTCTAATTGCACTATATTGGCTTTAAAGACATCATACCGAAATTATTCGGACAATTTACAAACTTACGAAGTATGAGCATTTACATTATACAGAGTGTAAACTCGCATGCTTGACCTTAAATTTAATTTAAATCCGAAAATATATTAACTTTCTGCATTCCCTGGCTTGCTAAAACTAAACAATACACAAAACAGAAACTTAAAACATAGGTTAAAAATACCTAAATATAGTAGTATTTTCTACGCAATTTCCATTTATTTGGAAGTTGACGGTCTAAGGATATACATGGGGCTATTACACAGGGGGGGATATTTCGGTGGTTCGCCAATGCTTTTCGCAGAGATTGTAGTGAAGGGAGAAACACAACACCCAGTCCTGAACTAAGGAAGTCAGCATTAAATATCTCCTCCCGAGCGGGGAATCGAACCCGGGACCCTCGAACCACCAACCACACTGAGCTAAGTGGTCAGACAAATATAGTAATACATCGCGGAAAGAAATTAGAACTAAGTAAATTGTATGTTTTTGTTAGGTTATGGCTAAATTAAGAGTCGGGCACTAATTACATCGGAACATAATGAGTAAACAAAAACACTTTCATCAGTTACCTTAATTTCAACCCAGTGAGTTTGAGCAATGAGATATCACGTGCCTTGTGTTCGGGAGGATACTGGTTCGATTTCCGATCCAGACTTTCTGGGCACTGCTCAATTGATATCATGTTTGTCCAGTGTACGCCTACCTAAACTGAGAAACTTTTCGACTGTGTGATAAGCATCTACGAAAGCGAAATAAATAATTAATTAATGTTGTTAATAATTACACACTGCCATACAAGTTATTTATTTATTCGTTAATGATCGAGATGTAATTAATAATTCTTCCATGCGAATAGATTTATATGCAGAAAAGAAATTTGTTCTGCTATTTTCCTGTTGATGAGTATGTAGACCTATACTTTGCAGCCATGGAGACTCAATGATAAAGTAATGTATTTGTTAATGAACGTATTTTAAAACTAATATCTCATAAATATATAATTTAACCAAAACTTTTCAAGAATTGATGTGAAGAAAATTATTTTTGAAAATGTATTTATTTGCTTAGAATGTTTCGCTTTATAAACTAAAGCAGAAAAAAATCAAATAGAAAATGTTATCCAAAATAATTATACGTAGAATTTTTTCGCATAAAATAGTTACACAAATTATCAATTTAGGAAAAAATGAATTATAATATTGGCTGCACCTGTTGAAGTCCGTTGCTGCAAGATATGTAACGTAAATGTAGTTATATCACAACAATTGTAACTGCAGTATCTATGAAATAAATGTTCACGTCCAAGACTCTTGAAAAAGCTTGCGCAGATGCGAGCTTCGCTTCAACACGACGCACGTTTGCAGCGCCGTGCCTCTCTACCCGCCCGGGTAACGTCGGCTGTAATTCAGACCGACATGGAGACCGCACATAAATTAGGCCGGCCACAAACGAGACAATAGAGCGAGCCCTCCCTCCAGACACTGGGCGGGGTTGTGAAAGATTCCCCCCCTGGCAGGCACACAACCCGCTGCGCGCGTATATACCACAACTGACACACCCGCCATTTCACCGCTGGCCACGCCCCCAGCCACCTAGACAACAAGGGCACTGTCGCGCCCTTAACCCCTCCCCTTCCTCTTTTGACTCTCGCTAACAAAACCACGTCGAGATAGTCAACTTATCAGTAGAGACATGCAAAATTCGCGTTATCATTTGGTAGCAGACTAAACTTCACTTTCTTATACATAACAGAGTATAATCTGCGATTCAATTGGCCACGAACTTTTATGTGTTGTCATTTATGTGTGTTACGTCTTTACAGAGATTGGCCTCTCTACCGTGTAAGCATTCTCCGTGGCAAGTCACGACAATATCGGCCAGCGGGAGACGTCGAACGAGCCTATAGTCACTTGGAGTCTAGTCAGCTGTCAGAAAATAACGCGAATTTTACATGTCTCTACTTATCAGCAACTCTAGTGTCGGAGATAAATCGTCCAATGGCAGGCAAAAGGGCCAACGTCTCAGTTTTAATATTAGTTCATAAACAAATTTACTTACCCTTAAGCTAGAGAGAAACCAAAGGCAGCATAGGGGCCTGGAATTGTACAGCTACAATATTAACTATTGTTTTTTGGAATATGTTTTCAATTGAATTTCATAACAGTTTTTTTCTTTCTACTCAAAAGTTTGTCAAATGTGACATTGGCCCTTTTACCTGCCAAGAGACGTAATATTTGAGTTGTTACATAGCCTCTTGGTCATAGCCAGCAGAGAAGAATTTTCTCCGAAAGTCATATATGACGGTGAGTGGCTTGACTGAAAGTTATGCCGGATGCACAACTACATTTGAAGGGGATCAGTACCTGCCATGTTACAATTTTTCAGTATTCGTTGTAACTTACATAGAATGAAATTTATTAAGATTTCCCTTTTAACATGGCAGAAAGTAGATGTTTACAGTTGTTCACGGGTGTAGTACAAGCAGCAGTAGTTGAGCATTGCCAACTGTACACATTGTGTAAAACTATTCCCTCTGTCTTGTCGAATGACAAAGAAAATTTGTACGCTGAATTAAATGCATAAGTTCCATAATTCCAAAATGGTGGGTACTTAATTTTTTGGGGATACGATTCTCAACACTACAGTATTTGTTTTTGCTAGCCCAAAATGTCAGTTCTGAATTATGGCTCATTAATAGGTTTATAATGAAACATATGCAATACTTCATGACAAAAAAGAAATTATTTGAAAAAGTTTACAATTTAAATTCAGTCTTACGTGGCTACTGCTTCTTTACAAAGATGGATTCACAACCGTCACTTAGCGTAACTGCATAAAAAGTAGAAAATTTACCGACTCAGTTACGTACGTACCCACGATACGGGTCAATATGAATGCCTGCGTGCACACTCGTTGTTTCGACTTCCACACTGCATTTGTACATACGTACGCTAAGCGTTGGTTGTGGTTTAAACATTACAGCTTTTCCCACCGAAAATAAAAATTTTCTTTCTGTCACATCTATATACCTTCAATAACACAGTTGAGCGGCAGCTACATTATTTTCCGAACATATAGATATACATTTGACCGAGTCTCTTATTCGACCGACAGCCACACATTCGACCAGTACCGAATATCCCACATTCTACCTATATTCACACATTCGACAGTTAATCATAAATACGAACGTTTATCACAAATACGACCGATTATCAAAAATTTAATGGATAGTATAACACATTTTACGGATAATGTCCCATTTGACCGATAATGTCCCATTTGACCGATAATAACCCATTTGACCGATAATGCCACATTTAATTGACATTAATACTTTTTACAGTCACGTTTGATAACCAGCAGTCAAATTATTCGACCAATTAGTCCTACACAGCATTAATGCCAACTTTTCAAAATATATTCATGCAATTGTTAATTCTTTTGAAGTAAATATTAGCAAAGGGAAACAGTCTTTCTGTTCCGATTTGATCGTGACTTGACTTTGTATGTTAGTTTGACTAATTTTCGTCGAAAGTAAATTATTTTCTGGCAGTTGTTAATTTACTGGACATGCATAATACTGAAATTTGGAATGAATAATGCCTTTAAATAAATTATCCTAGTTTTTACGGTCAAATAATTGTCAGGCGTAAGTATTTTGTCAACCTAAGTACTCGATTTATTTGGGTGAACCGAAATAGTTTTGTTACGTTTTCTATTTTCTTACCTCACGTACATATTTAACCCTATACTGGCAACTATTTCGTTGGTACCAACTTTTTAATCCATACTGGATCCTAGACTATTTTTAAACTACATTACGAATCACACTGAAGTTCAGTTATTTACAAACTGACTGTATCAGCACGTTTTCACTAACTCATCCTTAATTTTTTAGCTTTTATAGGACACATAAAACTTTGTTAAACGTTTATAGATGCATACAAATGTACGCTGTTTTACTGCCACTCAATAGTGTAATTTACACTTCAGCCCGAGATTGAAGATCGTTGGTTTGAATCCTGTTTAAGGGATGGATCTGTCAGCTGTACTTATACATACATTAGAATGAAACTTTTGTTAGTGGCACAACAACTAAGGTAACGTACGGAGAAAGCGTCTTAAAACGCAATATAATATTAATTTCGACAGATCACTTCAAATGAAAAGTGCCATTATCATTAAGCGATTAAGATTTAAATTTTGGAGAAAGCGTGGAAAGTACGTAGAAAGAAAGACTACTGGTTACACCGACAACAAATACCAAACCGTATTAATTAAAAATTCAACTAAATTTCTAATGTAATGGTAAAGATGTAGGCACCCATAGTTTTGAATTTATCACAATGTGGCCAAACGTAGATCTCAAGTGCATATTATAGAATACAGTTGTTAGTGAAATATTTGTAAACTATCAGAAACTAAAATTATCTATGTGTGTGGTACGAAGCACTCTCAGTGTCACCCGACAAATAACTTGCCGAACTTTCCTAAGTCTTAAGGTAGGTTTGGTTTATTGATAACTTATAACATAGAGAATCTGTGAAATTTGGAAATCTTTGACAACCTTACTTTCCCCGATTAGGCACTGGTATGGTTACTCTTGGAAGTGGCGAAACGGATTTTACTAAGACGAGAAATAAATTCCAATTTTTATTCAGCACAAGTTTTGAAAATGTTGATTGATTTCAAGAATTTTTATTACTTTTTTGTAATTTTTTTTAAAATTATGAACATTTTTCCTTTTTTATATTTAGCAAGATTTTCTGAATATATTTCATAATTTATGTAGATTTTGGCAATTTTTTTTATTTAAAAATTTTTTGGAATCTAATCAGATTTTCTTTCCATTTTGGAAATGTTTCGGGATATTATTTTAATTCCGGTGCCTTTTTAGATGTTACTTCTTAGTGATGCTTTTCGCAATGAAAATGTTAAAATAGTTATTTGACGAATTCGCTAAATGGCGGATCAGCATGTTTGTTACGAATAGTTTTGAATACAATAAATAATTCAGAATTCAGAAACTTATATCAATAAAGTTTCAGAAACTCACTAAAATATTCGTCAGTGAACCGCTTTTAAGTGGGGGATTGATGAAATGTTACTTAAGTCATAATAAATTAAATCAGTTAAATGCAGTTGCTGAAATATACAGGGCAATGGAACAGATATATTGAAGCTTGTTACTAACTCATATTGCATGAAACTTAAATATTTCTCAAATTTGAAATTTAGAAAGTGGTTTTACTTCAAATTTTTCTTCACCATTAATTTATTTGCATAGTTCTCGCTTCTCGCGTTCCGATGTAGACCAATTATTTTCACGAAAAGCGAAATTAAATAAATTTAATACGAATTTCTTTTTAGACTCTCTCTTGGTAGTTGCACACTTGCTGGAGAATGGCACAGTTTGCTTGTGCGGGCGATACATTCACTTTACCAGCAGTGAACAAGAGAGACAAGTTGCCCAGTAAACTATTCTCGAGGGCGGTAACCGCATTAATAACGAGTAATGGGGAGCTATAAACGATAGCCTGCCACGACTTAATGCTTTGTTAACCTCACAGAGGAGATAATTACGGGTGAAGTAATTCTCAGAAACTGTTTCGCGAGTTGCCTTCGCTACCGGCTAGTGTTTCATGGGCACAGAGGCTTCGTGCGATGCTACCGGCATCCCGGGTGATAAGTCTTCTCTAGCTTAGAAAGTTCATATCATTCATGCTAGTTTTTAATTAATCACCATACTGTGGAAATTGAAAAATTGAGTAGTTGGCTGGAATACAGGCCTTGTTAAGAAAATGGCGTTATCAGATAATGGCATGCATATATTTGAGAAAAATTTGTTCTTGTTTAATTTTACGTCTTTCTCACACGATTTTCTCTTAAAACCAATAAACAGTAGTTAAATACGTTACACATTTTAATAATATTTACTATAAATACAGGCAAAGATAAAACAGCAACTATTTACAACATAGTGGTACCAGTACAGACAAAGACAAAAATTCATAACTTGGTGAAGAAATGAGATATCGGTATAACATTTTGTGAGAGTCTTCTACAGACAATGAAACAAGAAAAGTTGTTTGGATGGAAGGAAGGCCTTAACTTACTGAAGGCTTTATTCCAGCCGACTCCTCCATTTTTGACGAACTCGCATAATGCTTTTATGGGTTTTAGTTTTAAAAAATCACAAATATATTCATTATAGGTGGTAAATTAACGTGGAATCACTTGACATCCTGCTAGGTTCCAACGTACGTTCAACACGTTGAAAGGTTTGCCCGTGCTACAGACTGTCGTGTGTAAGTTATTTCACTTCCTAATTTGATTTATCTAATAAAATATCTGATATTGCACCAGTAAACGTATGTGATTTAATTGCACTAAACCAGGAACAGTTCGACGAATCATGTGTGCTAAATTGAGCTACAACGTTTTCCACCGTATATTAACACTTAAGAATAACATTTATGCGATTTATTGCACCTCTAATCATCGCATGTATTCAGTGCGGTTATATCTGTAATTAAAAAAAATTAATTCCCGAAATAAAATACAAATATTTAAAAATTCCTTAGGGCTATATACTATTAAGATTTTCCAAAATTTCAGTAAAATTTATAATTTTATTACATTTCGTAACGTTAATTAAGCATGTTAGACTAATTGTGTTAACATTTAATACAAAATTTGCTTAACATAAAAATGAATTTAACAATGATAAATTAAATAGTAAATCAAAACGTATGTTAAATATGTAAACACATCTACTAATTATTTGTCCTGTTATTTTAAAACAAAGCATTTAATTGTGTTAGTTAATTTTTCGTTACTGTAATTTTAATGGAAAATAGTAACAGTGTTGCATATGAACACAACAGAGTTTTGTAGTGAAGATGTGGGCAGACATAGTTCACGACTCCTTAGTAGGTTCCTGATCCTGTCTTCTTTCGCACATGTTTTCAGCACTAATGTAAATAAAGTATCTGAGAGCCGCACATACTTAATCCTTGGAGGTTGTCCCACTTGCTGTCGATCACCACATTTAAGTACAGCATGATAGCACAGAAAAAATATGTAGTAACGAAAGCGACATTACGTGGTTTTTATCATGCACATAGTGGAAAATAATTAAAAATTTACTGTGATTTGCAAGTACAAGTTTTTTCTACGGAAACCAGTTGTAATATACAGTAGGTAAGATCAGTGAGTTCTGAATTTAATGAACCGCGATTATATTTATAAAAAAACATATCACAGTATTTCGGTGCTCCAGTCATACTCATCTGTTTCGAATTTCATCCAAATGAGGTATTTATGAGGTCCAAAATATCTGCAAGGTAATAACTTTGTGTGCTGCAATTATACGCGGTAAACGCCAAGCAGCTGATTAGAAACGTACTGGACGGGTTTCAATCCCACCATACGTATTCCGATGACACGAATCAGATTCACAGGAGTTGTTTGAAGTAGCGAACATTTGCATCGACGTAAGAGTTTCTGTTGCTGTATCATAGTTGGCGAAGATTTATTGACGTCATATGCAGAAAGATCTCATTGCAGCAGCTCGGCTTCTCTAGTAGGAAAATTGTGACCTTTGGGATGGTTTTCTTGGGGACTACGTTTCTTCTGTCGCTTTATTCCGGCGCAGATCCAACTCACCCTATTGCCACCTTGCCAACCCTGATACGCGGCAAAGACCCTCTACACTGCTATGGTGAAACCAGCCATACTTTATCTCAAATGTATGTAAAATTTAATTTATTTTAGGTATCTTATTCTGTTTACCAGACATAATACTCTTTACGGTTAATACGTTTTTCTGGTCACACTCACTTAATGTATCTAATATATATATAATTCTCGTGTCACAGTGTTTGTTTCCATACTCCTCCGAAACGGCTTAACCGATTTCAATTAAATTTTGTATATACATTCGGTAGGTCTGCGAATAGGTTTTTATCTATTTTTATACTCCTAAGTGCTATTGTTTAGTAAATATTTTTAATTTGATAGTTTTAAAATCCGGTCGATAACTGTGTAAGTGATAATTGATCAGTTATCTTCCACTTATATACCACATCCTTACACACTTACAATAAGTTATTTATGTGACAAAACAACGTTTGTCGGGGCAGCGTGTATATATATATATATATATATATATATATATATATATATATATATATATATATATATATATATGTGTATGTATGTATAAGAGCCACACAAACACACATATACCTTTAGCGTAGGTGCGTAAGTGACTTTAAACACACTTAGAGACTGTTAATTAGTTTCTTTCCTTTCTTCATTATTATTAAGAGACTCGCAAAATTTGCGTTATCATTTGGTGACACGCTAGAATTGACTGGCCTGTACATAAAAATGAGTTAAGTTTAGATCAGTTATTTTTATTGTTCATTGAGCATGTACATGCTATATAACTCGTCAGGGTATACAGGATATTCACAGGAATCATACAAAAATATACAAACATAGGACACATACAAAATATACATGGGGCATACAGCAATGACACTATATGTTTACCATACCATACAATGGTACCGTACTGTTAACAAATTTCTGTTAAATAATAATAACATATGAAAATTAAAACAAAAATAAAATTAAAATCTCCACATTTTTACACTTATAAATATAACTCATGGTATTGAACAAATATGTACTGTAAATACATACGGAGAAACAAAGTTTATAGGAACACTTGTCATCGGAGTTTATAAATATTTACAATTTTAATGTAATGTACTCGTGTACAGTACATTATAAAATGAATGTTCTGCTAGGAAATCAAATACTCTGTCATTAATATTGAAATTATCATTTGCTTAGTTTATGGCCTGAGGAAGTTTGTTGAAAAATCTTACACCAGCATTGTCTATCGATTTTATGGTTTTCATCTTGTTTGTCCTTAGAATATTTGAAAGTTTTGTTTGATGCACATGTGGTGTCCATGAATTTCACTGTTTTTTGCAGTATTTGAGTTTGTGTTTAAAATTAAAAATATTGTTTTAAATATGTAATTATATGGAGCAGTAAGAGAATGTGTGGGTTTAAATATGTTTCTGCAGCTGTCAGAACTATGCATTTGTAATATGGTTCTCATTATTTTATTTTGAATTACAAAGACAGACTGAAGACTGATGCTACTTGACCCACAAAAATTATACCGCATCTTATTTGAGAGTATGCGTATGCATACTATGCAGAACAAAAAACTGATTTGTGGTTATATATGAAACGCTTTTTAACATATAACAGGTACTATGCTGTTCCGTTGCCAACTCATTCACCTGATCTCACACAAACTCCTTTGAGGCCCTCCTGCAATCTTTATTTACTTTACAATGTAAACACTGGAAAAAAGTGGGCGGAGTTTGAGCCCAACCGCCCTAATTGCAGCGCCAAAGACGCACAACACTCGATAACATGATGAACTGCAGTTAAACAACAAGTGGGTCGAACAAAATGCATTGGTAGATAGACGAGTGTCCAGACCTGTATTTATACGACCGTGAACCAAACATATACAAACTCCGACACCATGACAATCCAAAGAGAAAACGAGTTCGATAAAAACCTCGTAATGTCAATATTTCATACTTAAATATTCTTGCTGAACAAGTGAAATATACAGTGAAAGCAACCTATAAATTTTGCCCTATTACAATAATGCTACCATCCTATCGCTGTATCAATCAAAATACGAAAGCGTTTCGGTAAACACCTTGTAGAAGTAGTCACTATTCAACTCGCTTGAATACTCACTATACTGCCAACTTGTAAGTACGTATGTTTTCTTTCCTCACTACAATAACACCTGCCAGCTTACCGCTTGCAATCGTCAAGCCAGTCATAATTAATCACTGAGCGTCTTCAAAAATCAGACTGTAAAAACTCGCTAGGTAAGATGAATGGTTCGTCACATTAGAGCAAGAATGATAAAGCGAGAAGTTAAATTCATTGCCTTTCTTTTTTTTTTTTTACTATCCTCATAGGGTGTTTGCATGCCAGAGACGGCTTTAAAGTCTTCGTAAGGAATACACCAAGGGACAATGTCTGTACTGAGTAAACAGCCAGCATTAGTCTCAAATGGTTTTCGGAAACTTTTTAAAAAATATGGACGGTCGGACGAGGATCGAAACTGGAGCACTTTTGAATGCAAGGCGGTTGTTTAAAGGCATGGTCACATAGAACGCGGACTGCCGCCGCTGGTCACCGCCTTATTTGTGTTGCACGCAATTGTGTTACCTATGTCATACAGAGGAGTCAAATGTAACAAGCGCCAACCGAAATAATGTCATTAACTTACAGTTATTTGAAGACTAGCATGTGTCCAAAATGAAAAGCGAGTTTTTCAGGTCCCTTTTGACGACATGTCAGAACTGCAGGTGTGCACGTTAATAAATGAAATAAAGTTGTAAAAAACACTTTTCGCGAAAAGCAGTGGTCCTTAGTAATTAGTATAATACAATTATAATTTATTGGTTTTTGGAAATACGCCATTTCTCATGTTTTGGTGATCAAACTTGTGTTGTGTATGTCCACAAACCAATAAATTATAATTGTTAACTCCCATTGCAACAAACATTTAAAAATCTCATAGTAGAATACAGTGTTGTCTTCTAGAAGGTGAGAGGTTTTACTGATCTTTAACAACGAGGTCCTATAAGCCGATGAGGATGAAGTGAGGAGAAGGGACAGTACAACACCCATCCCCTGAGCCGGGATTCGAACCCAGGACCTCTCGAACCGTAGACCGGCGCCTAACCGACTGCGCTACGGAGGCCTGCTTCTCTTTCGAAAGGAATATAGTTCTACTACCGAGCTTTAGCTAGAGGACTCCACATGTTTATCTTAAGGCTGTAACGATTATGTTCTACAAATGCATGCTGCTTTCCTGACGAGCGAAAGTAACAAATAAAACGTATAATGGAATATGCTGCACATCGCATAGTATGAAATTAAATTTCGGCTACAAGTTCTTCGGGTTGCTACAGAGGACAACGTTGCACTTATATGAATACTAGATAAATCTGTTAGGCGAGTGATTACCATTAAAAAAAAATGTTTATGGTAGCACTTTTGTAAACAACTTCATTGCCTTTTGAAATTGGGTCCATACTGTGTGGACAATTTCAAACGTAGCAGGTATTCACTAAGTGTATGCTTAATTAAGGGGCCTGCTGACAAACATTTTAGACATTGAGTAGAAATGGCGAACCGATGTTACAAAATTACTATTCAGGAATTAAATTTAAAGCTTACTTTCACAAGCGAATTGTGTCCGTCTTTAGGGCTCTATACAGAAGGAGCTATACTATATGCCTTGTTTGAGATACGGAACCTGATTAGAGATTGGTTAAGACTGACTCATGCGTCTATAAACATATCGACTTTATGTCAAGGGCGCGAAAATGTTGTGCAGCGTTTTGGTCATTGGCTTTTTCACGGGCCTTCAAGCTGTGACCCTACTTTTTATTTACGGAATGTGCGAAGTAAAGTCCAGCGCGTGTTTCTATAATTTAGATTTACGATTTCGGTTTGGAATTTTTTACGTGACAGCAGTCTGAATAAAGCCGTTTTTAGCCATTTATAATTGCACAGAAATCATTTTTCTAAGTGTGATATCTAGGAAACAAACATAGAAAAGCATAGTTCTAAAAGTGTATTATTTTAGTAGATAGAGAAATCGAACACACGTTTAGTAGTATTTCTTAAAATAACTTTCTCTTAACACGCAGCAACAATGTTCATTCGTCAGCTCTTAAAAGTTTCTAGATTTATTATGCAAGACGAATAACTGTTACAAAAACATATTCTCTCATAGATTAATTTGCGGGAAAAGAAACTTAATATTATATTTTGCGTAGTAAGTATGAAACATCACATTTTGCGAAATTCCAAAATACAACTGTATTCCTCAAGAAACTCTAAGTAATTTTATAAATTCAAAAGTATTTTTAAATTTGGTTCCTCGTGTGAAATCCTTGACTGAAACCTTGGTATGTATAGTCCTTATTAATAAAATATTTTTAGGAAATTGACAAGTAGGCTTATGGGTTGATTAATAAAGGAGAGAAATATTCCTTTCGAGAATTCTACAATCTGTGAATAGTAACATGTCACTATATAAGGAAATGTACACGAGCCAAATAATGTCAAAATATGTTTGTTTGCTTAGCGGATAAAATTACGGCCTGTCGGTGTAAGTCCACTGTCTTATTTTCCCTCCGGTCGTCACAATACGTTCATTGGTTACTGACCCATTCAGGAGTCAAGGTCTTGGGTCGTTGCTTCTCAGCGAACTTGTTATTGACTCGCATTTATGCAAGGCGTGTATGAAAAACTGGTATCCAGATGTAAGCGTTTATCAAGTGTTCTTGAGTTAAAATTATATTTTAACTAATTTACGGTACGTTCCGTGTTGTATGTATTTGCCGTTCAAAACGGGACATGAACTAGTAAAGACGTGTAAATTTCTGGTGCATAGTGAGCACGACAGTTTTCTCTTACATGAGAGCATAATTTACTTCCTTTTACAGGAATGACATCTGGCTTGAATTTTTTTCTAGTGTGAAGTGTGCTCTACAGTACTTCCAGTAATAGTGCATCTTACTTGTCAACTTTACTTGATTTACAAGCTAAGTACCCTTACTGACCTTAAGTCATTAAACAGACTACACATGAAAGAATGGTTATGAGTCAGTTATATGGGCTTTAAACTTCAGCTCATTTATTCCTAGACATGTAGGAGGGAACACCATCTGTGGTGGGCTGCTATATTCTGCAAGTTAAGTGGCTGTAAGAAGTAGTTTTTTATACCTCATATAATTTAAAAAATGGACGTATCTATTTATAACTGTGAATACATTGTGCTGCAGTAAATTGAAAGCAAGAAAACTAAAATTGCAAATTTCTGTTACGTAAGACCATTCATGTAAACACGTAAAAACGACTACCAAAATGCTGGTACTTAATTTAATATTAATAACTAGATTTTATATTTTCATTTCCTTTTATTAATTGTAATTTTCGCTTGCTAAGCATTTTGTTGAATTGTCTCCTGGAATGTGACTAAACCATACACTAAAAGTTCCAAAAGAAAAAAAAAATATAATTGCTAATTCAAAATATTTTAATACATTTTATCATCATCTAACACGTACGATTTAACGTAAATTTTGGCATGGTTTTATGAACCACGCTGCTAAAATTTAGTTCTAAACCCGTTTTTCACTCTATTACAACTTGTCCCCGATAAAACATTTCCACTTGTTATTTTCACCGACGCAACTTAGGTGCAACGCAAGTAAAACGGGTCTTCACTTTGCACCTCTAGTCACTTATTAGAACTGAATTGACCACAATTTTTTTTTCTGCGCGTGTGCGAGCAAATCAAATTTATTTATGCCGAAGTATTTGTTAGGCACATATTTACAAACATTTTGTATTCAACATGCGTGTGGATGTCTAATTGCACTACAGAACAACCAGACGCAACGTAGGTGCAAATTTTGTGTTATACACATAAAGTGCTCTGTTTAATCGGGCCCCGATGCCACCCCTGAGTTTTTTCTTCATCTTGATGAGGCCCACATTGCTATAGGAATTTTTAGACTTATTTATCAATACCCTTCATACTACAAAGAGGTATACATTTTCATAATTAAAATAAAATTCTAAATAAATTTTAGTTATTTCCAACACTCTTTACCGATACCCTCATGTGAAAACCTCGTTACTCCAAAATCTATTTTTTTACAGGAGAGGAAGTCTTTTGCTGGTTACAATCCAACAATAAAGCCTCGTGAGCTCTAATTTTTGCTTTAATATTTTTAAAAAACATATCTGGAGATACATTTGAAAACCTCGTATCTCCAAAATCAATGTTTTTTTTACAGGAGAGAGAGTTTTTCGCTTGTTACAATCCAACAATGGATTTGCGAGAGTTCGGATTTTTACTTTTAAAATTGTGAAAAACATAACTGGAGATGCGTGCTTTTCGCAGTTGATAAGGAATTTTTTTTCGGGGTAGATTGTATTTATAAAACCAAAATCTTAAAAAATGGAGTTACGAGGTTTTCTCGTGAGGGTATCGCAGTGTCTATCATCTCCTCTTCTCAACGTATTGATCATGAGAATGCGATACCATTAAAATGACTGAGCAGCGCCGAGTATAAATTAATATGTAAATTCATATTAATGTTCACGACACGGCTATCAGCCAAGATTATGTGGAGAAAATATATTTGCTCCATAAAGTTTGAATGCCTTACGTGAATACCTTAAGCTCTGCTTCGTGGCCAATGATTCAGAGTGATTGGATGTAATTTCTTCTCACTCTTCTTGGGTTCTGCTGGAATATCAGAGACGAATGGTGTCGCAGAGCCTTACTTTGACTGGTACAGCCAAAAATGAGAGATTGTCTGCAGAAATACAGGGAAATAATTACTATTAACCCAGAAATTTTGAGATTTCATTCGATAAAACGTTAGATTTCAACTCCTGTAAATGTTCGCTACTTTCGTAATTGGGTCAGTGTTGATGAAACATTAATGAGAACCTATGGCAGACATGCATCAAAACTCTCACTGTCTTCCACGCTACCTTGTCATATATATAAACTAGCTGTCCCTTTGCGGCTTCGCCCGCGTGTACTATAGAAAAGAGTAACTAAATTTTAATAACGTATTAATTGATGGTGTTACTATATTCTCTGTATATCTTTATAACAACAAATACAAACAGCTTTATCCAGTCCACTACGCTGAGGGTACTTTAATTGCACAACATCTTTGTTTTTAATTCATCTTTATTTCTCTACAAAATAGCTACCCGGCCGCGGCTTTGCCCGCGTGAAGTTATGTTATACAAACAGTAACTCTGGATAAAATATGTGATGAAGGCATTTAACAGTTAGCGTACTCAATAACAGTGAACTATAAATTATCTTAGCTCAGTGAAAAGAGCGCACGCAATATGCTCGTATGATGTCATGTCATGTCCCATCGCAAAGACTTGCACAGGATACGAACCCGTAACCCACCCCTCCCACACCACAAACTTTGTACAATACCCGAGTGAATACTTAAAGGCAGGCCGTAATAATACTTTCGTATGTACGGGCTACAGTCCAAAGAGGTTTTATTTGTGGTGGGTTGGCAAAAAAAAAACCCCGCAACTCCACAGACTTAACTACAAATTATTCAAGACAGACCATGAGAGTTATTTCGCGTGTACAGGCTATAGTCCAAAGAGGTTTAACTATAAGCAAGAAATAAAAAAGGAAACAAATTTTGAACTATTTCAGGTGTTACGAAAGGTTATTCTTAAACACGTTTTATTTTTTTATAGGCTTTCAAGGACGAATTTCCAAAAATCGTTAAATTACTTTTTAGGTATTTACTTATGTTTCATTATAAGACAAAAGCCACCTCGATATCTCTAACGGTTTAGGTGATACAACTGATTAATCACATTTTTTTTACCGGCTTTCAAAAACGAATTTTGAAAAATCCTGAAATTACTTTTTAGATATTCGCGTAAGCTTCATTTTAAAGAAAAAATCACTTCGATATCTCAAGTGGTTTAAGAGGAAGAGAGGATTTACTGTAAACGAATTAAACGGCTTTTCACCTACTTAACACAAAAATTTCGAAAAATCCTGAAATTCGTTTCTAGACATTTGTATTTGCGACCTAACGAAGCGAATAAGACGACGATAGCCCGTCGGGTTCGAGAAATATCAAAGATTTGCAAAAAATACATTTCACCCCGTTTCACCACCTTAATAGCCGAATTTAAAAATTTCCTTTCTTAGTGCGCGCCTACGCCACAAGGGGAAACTTCCCTTAATATTTCACGTTTCTAGGTCCAGTGGTTTGGGCTGGGCGTTGATGATGAATGAATGAATGAGTCAGTCAGTCAGTGAGTGGGGCACTTCCTTTTATATATATAGATGACCACTCAATGGAGCAGCAGTCAACGAATAGTCAGCTGATGACAGAGCGTACACACGACTTTGGAATCTAGCGGAATGAAAGTTGAACCCACGAAATTCTCGGATCTCTACAAACAGAACTGCCGTGCACGTAAAGCTGGCAAAAGTCTCTTAGTGACAAAGTCATGGCTCGCAGTTCAATATTATACAGTTTGATCGGATTAGTGCGGTAAAATGTATCTATAATCAGGCCATAGAAGCAGGCACGAGATACCGCGCACACTTTAATGTTAACAAAGGCTACAACATAATACCGTGTCATGTCGGCTTCAGCCCTTCCGTGCTACTATGTTTAGGTAAGACTTCTTATAATAACGGTTTGAAAGTTCAATGTTATCACTAGTTGAGCAAGTATTGGTAACATGTCTCTAGCCCTTGTGGAGAAAAATTCGTCCTTCAGCAATATTCGGTTTTTATGAGGCAGTGTCACCTCTTTTGTAAAAGTTATCATTTTCGTTTAATTAATTAAATTAAGGATATGACGACGAATTATCAGCAATACCTCTTAATATAAACATTACAGTTTACGATTATGTGCGTATTATTAGATTAAATTAGTATTATTACTTAAGTATTCTTTATTGCGTGGTGAAAGATAACTATTATATTAAATTTCGAATTAGCTTAATTATTTAGTAATTACATTTTAGTGTTTTGAATGAAAGGTAATGTAATTAGCTAGGTTCCTATTCAAATATTATCAAATAAACCTTGTCAAATTTGAAATAAAGAAGAAAAAAAGAAAAATTCAGAATGCTTAGTTATGCAGGCTCTTAAGTTATCTCTAGTAGAGCCTGCACAAATTTTACCTCTTATTGACACCACTGCAACTGCAGCAAAAATTTACTCTTGCCAAACTCGTCCATAAGAAATAAGTTAATCTTCCTAGACATAAGTTGATTAAGCCTAGGATATGTCATTTGGCTAACTTAACGACGGCATAGTTCAGTCGGAAATCTCTCTTCAGAGACAAATCGACTCTTCCAAATTTCATTCTTCCACAAATAATTATTTAGCGATTGGAAAGTGTAAGTGTATTATTTGAAAGTGTAACTGTGCAATAGTTACGTATACTTATGCTGAATGCACGTCTTTTATATGCCTTGATACCGCAATGACAATGACATGACTAAGGTTTAATAATGATGTAGTATGCTTTCCAAATATCTTTAATTTGCCGATCTGTCTAAGATCAACGTCTGAAAAGTGCAGTTGTAGACTCTAGAATGGCTTCAACGCAGATAAGATTAAATATTCTAGACTATCGAGTTTACGTAAAAGGCTTTAGACTTCTTCAATTCTTCGCAGTTAAAATGATATTAACTCGAATACAAAACAATCTATTTCAGTCAACCCAAGTACAACCACGTTTTTATTATGATTAAAATATGTTTTTAAGATTAAATAAAAAAACCGTAAGTATAACTTCAACTCTACACAAATAAATTTACTATTTATTTTTCAATCTTTTTTTTTCTTTTCAGCGTTCATTCAAATCTCCAGTGTATCGCATGTTGCCTACCTGTCAGTATTCACATATTTTATTTTAAATTTTTTCGAAAACGGTTGAATTGACGGTGCTGCGACAAGGCTACATTTTTCGTTCATTAGAAATTTGCGCAAAAAACCGTGGTATTTAAGGTCCATAAAATGCAATGGCAAGTAATTCTACTGCGAAAAACGGCGTGAACAACCCCATAATGTAATGAAGATGACATGTATTCGACACCTCATTTGCGCAGATTGTAGATCTTGTTACTAATAAACCACATCCAGAAATTAATTCTTTCATATACGTTATTTTAGGATCTGTGAACAAAATTCAGTTGCCTAATTCAAATTTTAAATGCGAATTTGACCCTTAAAATGTGTGCCAACGGAAAATATGATTTATTTAAATTTATCTTATTTTTCACCAGGAATAATTTCACGAAGTTTGTAACGTACTTTCATTAACAAACTGTATATACAAACGACACTTTTCCGCGATAAATAATTGTTAGGGATGATGGTTTATCGTGGGAAAACTTGACTGTTTGCTGGGTTTCAACGCACTTTCAGATTCCCAGACGCATGCTGGCTTTCGCTTGTACTTGGAGCTGTTACCCTATTTGACTGAGCCAATAAGCGTCCAAATATTTGTGACAGGCCCATATGGTCGCCACCCCGATTTAGTATATTTAATAGTCATCAGTGTCAACCATCATAAATTAATGTGCAATAATAACTATGTCTTGCGACCATTCATTCTCCTCGTCATTGTATCACGATCTCTTTGCAATAGTTCTCATCGAAATGCCATTACTACACCAAGTTTTATGTTAAAAATAGGAAATTGTATATATTTTGTCCTTGTGAAGACGAGGGAGAGACGAGCAGGTGCATAGTGTGTCTTGGGGCCTCACCCCACCCCCGCTCGAACCACCTCCCTAGCTGGTCACGAGGGGAGGGGTCCAGCCAATGGCTTTGCTAGTTGTTACAATGTAATAGATATGTAGTAATTAAGAGATCAATAATGTGAACAAGTAAATAAACCATTTTATGTAAATGAATGTAAATTGTGACAAGAAATTAAGCAATGATTTAATAAATACGGTTCTGGCCGGAATTGTTGTCCTCGAGAGGCGGGGCCATCGGGTGTAAGCTGACTCCTGATTGGCCCAAAGGGAACCGGAGCTTGCTGGCCAAGTGACGGGGGGTTTTTGGCGCAAATCAGGGGGAGAAGCGAGCCGGCGTCGGTCCGGGACGGACGTTGTGAAGCCGAGGAGGTCGTCGGCGAGTCGCGGCGACGGTAGGGCAGAGTGCCACCGTCAGGCGTCGAAGCTAGGCGTCGGGACGAGGGAGAAGCGAGCCGGCGTCGGTCCGGGACGGACGTGGTCAAGCGAGGAGGTCGTCGGCGAGTCGCGGCGACGGTAGGGCAGAGTGCCACCGTCAGGCGTCGAAGCTAGGCGTCGGGACGCGAGGAGAAGCGAGCCGGCGTCGGTCCGGGACGGACGTTGTCAAGCGAGGAGGTCGTCGGCGAATCGCGGCGACGGTAGGGCAGAGTGCCACCGTCAGGCGTCGAAGCTAGGCGTCGAGACGCTCAGTATTGTGGGCCGAGGCGCCATCATTGTCGTTGTTTTGGGCGTCGGGCCGAGACACCTCTGGGTAGTAAGTGGAGAGAGACAGTGATTGCGCGGCATTTAATATTCCAATTATTTGCCGGGGCTCCGTGCGCGCGACCGTATTGCTTAAGAGCCATACCGACGAATCGACATAAGTATCGGTCAGCCCCGAGAGGACAGCAACGACGTGCTACCCGGACAAAAAGACTTGCAACTCTTTCATTATCTAGTAACATAGTATCCAGAACTTGCACACAGCAACAATAGACGACAAAACACCCGCAGAAACAGTCAAAATAAATAAATAATATTTAAAAAAATAAAAAACACAACGAACGTCGTATATTGTAATATTTACTGCCTGTTATTGATCTGCAGACAACTACGTTATGTAAGACGTACATCACCCTACCATAATGTGGCAAGAAACTACAGAGTTTTCAAGGGTATGCTGGCACAGAACATTTTCGTGATATTCCATTATCTCTAATAGGTCTAATTGTGTTAGATGGCGCTGTCTAACCAAAAAAACAAGACAGGAAAATGGAAAGAAAGTTGTATGTTACATTAAATTCGTTGTAGCTAGTCACTTGTCAAACCTACGCATGGCATCACGGAATGTTTTTATTTGTCTCGATGCTGCCCAAATTGTTGTAGGGCATTTTAGGCATAAACTGCAAAAATACTAACTGATGCCCTTTCAAAACGAACCGTTTCAAATATTCTCATTCTCGAAAATTACGCCAATCATTATTGTAGAAAAATTTTTCTCACCTTATTGTAGAAGATGTTTACTGCCGGAAAGCGGTGTTATATAGGCAAAATTGGCCACAGATTATAATTTAACGCCTAAATTCCAATATTTGCTCTAATGTAAGAAGCGTTCTTAAAAATTGTGAATATTGGTTTCAAGTTCAACCCATCGACACAGAGAATGAGAAACGGTGACTGAAGTGGCCATAGCCTCTAGTGAAGAATCACCCCAGCATTCACCTGAAGTGAATTCCAAGAAACAGCGGAAAACCGAAATCAAGACGGCCGGGTTGGAAGTTGAACAACCCGGGTACTTGTGAACTCGAGTAAATTGTTATTACAGAGGACTGCATACTTCGCTTGATATTCCCATAGGAACACCGGGCACTGGTCACGTGTTACGTACGACAAGCTAGGAATAAGCCTTTAGTACGAGAGCGCATTTCTCCATCGCTACGTCTAGCCCACGGTCGTAGAAGTACAGGTCTGGACACTCGCCTATCTACCAATGCTATTTAGTTGACCCCGTTATGACTGAAAGCGCCACTAGCAATGAAGGGTTGTTTTTACATTGCAACATAGCGTCGTACTACCACATCTCCTAGCAGCTCCGACACGAGTTTGCTCCTTGTAGTCCCATTTACACAATGTTAAAACAACCCCAGAGTGCCAGTGGCGCCAATAAGTCATAACGGGGTCAATTTTCAACTCAAGTGTCCAGACCTGTTCCTCTATGGCCGTGGTCTACCCCTCGATAAGGTAGTCATCTGGCTACCCTAATATCCCCTCCAGTCTCGCGTTTATATAGAATGTTTGATGATTATTCAAACTCCGTCAGGTGACTTTTCGTAAATCGAAGAAAATAACAAAACTTTAACTATCAACACATAATATTAAGGGATACATAAGGCCTTGAATATCAAGATTTTAATATGATTACTTGTTCATTATTATTACTATTATTATTAGGCCATTATTCAAAACATAATCGAGTACGTGGCATTTAACTATTAATTTCCGTATTCAAACAATGTAGCTGCAAGCTTAGTATCTGGTAATGCGGTCCTGCACGCAATAGTCTAGACAGTATGTGCTTGCAGTTTTGGTATTTCTCTTCAAGATGCCTGTGTTGACTCTTAAACTATACCGACTTCCTAAAAACTAAGGTCTGCAAACTAGCTTACATGCAATCTGCTCTGAAGAGAAATGTCAATCAGGCAAACATACTGCACAGACAATACACCTCGGCCTTGGGACCCTACAAAAAATTTCCGAATTCTGAGAACGGCTCGGCCGCGCGCGTACGGACGACGAGAACACAGATCCGTAGAAGACAAGAGGGAGGGAGCGCTTGTTCTCTTAGCGGGCGCATCACCGCTGGTCATTTGTCATGAGACGTGTCTGAAGTTCCCGCCGCCAGACAGCGCCGCGGTCGGCCACACATCACAGCACTCTGCGCATGCGCGCGCCGAGACCACGTGAAATACGCGCTTTGTCGCCGGCCCGCGCCGCCATCTTGCTCATTGTAAACAGTTCAACATAACCTACAAGCCAGGCAGGTGTTACTGCGAGGGAAGAGAGGGCAGAAGAAATAAAAACTCACAACGGCCGCCCGCTGAAACACAATGAGACTGTTGTTCGAGTCAAAGGCGAAGGGGAAAATAGAACACCGCGAATCGGACGGGTATATAATAACGTCTTTTTGTTTTTACACTCGCCTTCAACCCGTAATGAGACGGCTGATTATATCGCAGAAGCTTTTGACAAAACAATGTCCCTTGTCGATCTGCTTATAGCGTCAGCTTTGTTCAAGCGCCGGCTGGGGAATGCGAAAAATAACACCGCCTGTCTCCCGCGAGAAGAATGAACAGACAACAGATAGCCATCACTTAGCTCCATTCTCAAGTCCTGCTACAACCGTTACAGAATCTCGGGCAAGCGTAATAAATCAATGTATGCTCTTGGGCCATCCACTTAAACGTATTTCCGTCAGCATAATCTCGATTTATACGGTATTTTGCATTAATACAAATGCAGTATCGTTAATAATATACACAGCGGCGTAAGATTACTGAAATTGGTCAGTATTGTGAACTGAACAGTACAGTGGAAATTCGCTCACAGTGGCTTATGTCCACAAAACAAGTTCAGTTTATTATACTAAACTACTGCCGTAATCGTTCAAAAAGATTGAATTTTACACTTTAGGAGAGGGGAGGGTGTTCTGCAACTTGACATACGCTGTTCACTATAAACTGATCGCTCAGTACAACTTGTAATTAATTAAAAATTTGTTTTATAGGGCCAATATATGTTAACTTTTGTGTGTGTTGAAACGTTTACGTTGGTTTTTAGTTACTTGGAAGTTTTCATATAAAAATAGTAGAAATGGCTGCAAAACGGAGAAAAGGAAACCTAACGCGCTGCTCACATTATCGTGAACGGCCTAAAATATTCGCTGGGCATGTTGTGTTCTCATGTGCGTGCATTCCGGGAGGAGGGAAACATCCCCCAAAAAGTTTTTTTAGAGGGGATTGTCCCCCCAAGCAAGAAAATTATAAAATAATTATCTAATAAGAACGTAATGTTCCTACCCGCAGCATGTTCAATTTTTATGTAAGAAAACTGAATAAATAATTCCCACTTTGCATTTAAAAATTCAATTTTTCGGGGGAGGACCCCGGACTCCCCTTTCTCGAGATTTTAACTAATGATCGGCATGTCAACCGCTGTACATAACGGCCCTCCTTCCCGAAAAAATATATCAACGCATGCCGATGTGTTTCTTATACCAGCCAGACTATTACAGTTCATTCGTGAAAATGTCTGTATTATCAGTGGCTGCACGTCAGATAGTAGGACAAAACTGTCTATAGCATAGGACACCTTTGAGCTTCTACAGCAACGTCACGTAGACAATTTGACATTTTCTCCACGTCAGATGCTTGCACAACCAGGAATATCCAGCATTGACAGTAATAATCACATTTAAAAGTTGGTAGACCTGGCGCGTGAGTCTTTTCTTCTGTAACTATGAACATTTGAAGGGGTGAGAATCAAATTGGTGTGGGTCACAAATACGTAGTAGAGTCGTTTTTATTAATATACACATTATTCAATATATTATTCTGTAATAACTATTTCACTGTTAACTGAATTACTGATTTCTATTTTGAGTATTGCAAGAATGTACTGCGTTTTGCGCGTGATTACAGAACATTGTTCACGAGAAAACTATTCTGACCTACATCAGGTTTTCCAATGCGTTTATCTGCGAAAAGAAATTAAACATCAAACTGTGTCCCTATGATTTGAAATATGCCATCCGCTTATATGATTACCAAGCTCGTCAAAAAGGCTGAAAATGACTTTTTCACGTCGCAGTAACTGATAAATATCAACCGTAATCGTAAAACCAAATCACATAAACCTGCATTGGACTTTACCACAAACTTTCCACAAATAAAAAAGTAGGGTTATCGCTTTAAGTCACATTAAAAAAAATACATTTTAAGAAATCACTGCACACAGGGGCGTCATTTCAGGTTTTTATGGGGGGGGGAGGGGGGAGCGGACAATAATTTTTTTTGGCGACAGTGACCTTGTTGCATCTTTTTTATTAATTTAATCATGTATAAATTAGAAACTTTAACAATATAACTTCGATTTTATGGGCTTATATTAGTATTATTGAAATAACAAAATACACAAAAATTATTTTTACACATTTCCTTCTAAATCCAGGGGGAATTTGCCATCACCTGCCCCCCCCCTAAATGACGCCCTTGACTGCACACTAGTTTAGTATTCCTCGCCAAGAGGCATTGAGGTGTTTGACGAACGTATTATATTCGACTTATCGTCTTCCCAGTTTCAGTGCCTCGAACGTAAAAAAAAAGCTACCGTCCTCTAATTCTTAAAGCTACTGCACAAGAAACCATCCACTGTTTTTATTTGTAGCTAATACAACAGAAAAAAAGGGTAAACTAACCATATACCTTGATATGTCTTAATATCGTGATGAACCGTGCTGCAGTCTTCTAAAACTGAGAAGGCTCTTTACACTGTTAAAAATTTCCGTTTAATTCACGGAAATATTTACAGAAAAGTACTGTAATTTTACGGAAGTGGCTTTCGTAATTTTTTGCTTACGGAAATTTGTCTGTATTGCCAGTTTGCGGATGTTTGTCCGTAACTTTCCATAAATTCATGGAAGTAGGCCTATGTTTCTACAATTTTAAAAATTATTTTACTGTGTTTCTTTAAACAATAAAGTGTCTTAAAGCATACCCATTTAGCCTCTCCTGCCCCATCCCTTTCCTTATGACATACTCTTCTAGCCTACCCCACTCAATGGCCACATGCATCTTATATTCTCCTTGCTTCATCACAGCTGAAAAAAATCGCACCTATTCTCTGCGTTTCGCGATAGCGGATATGTACCTTTAAAGTTATTTATTTTATAGAATAAAATAGTTTTCTCATTATGTAACTAATTAAGTTCTCTAAAATCAGGATGTCAAATACAAAAGTTGTCTCTTATAAAGTTGATATCTTGCCACTGCATGGAACTCACCTCCTTATAAGTTGTCATTGTGGTACAATGGCTAGAGCTTCTGCCTGGCAGCTGTGAGGACGCGGGCTCGAATCCCAGCAAGTTTGAAAAAATTTTCAGGTTACTAAATAGTGTATCAGAATCCCGAGAGAACGTAGTAAATAAGAATATGTCGTATTTTTGGAAATTGGAGTGCTAGTAGCTTAAAGAAATTGGTATTATTTTGCGGAAAACGGATTGTCCGTAATTTTACGGAGGGTTCCGTTATCAAGAATAACTGAGTATCCGTTTCTTTACGAAGATTTCTGGATAATTTTTTGCCTGTTCTTTTCCGTAATTTCACGGAAATTTATTTTAACAGTGTACATGGAGTTCACTAGGTCACCAACAGAGAGCAGGCGTGTGTAGTTTTGGCAATTAGTGAACAATGTATCAAATATAAGATCACAATTAAAAAATTTAACAAATTTCTGGCACTGAATATTTTAGCCTTAGTATAACGAAATATCAGTAAACAAACATGGCGTGGAGAATGAACCCAAAAGGAGAAATACATTGCGATCTCACACGCGTCTGGCATTCAACGAGAAATGATAGGAAATGGAACCATACAAATAAGAGTGCAGGGTCAGGGAAGCAGAATGTTACCGAGGAAACCCGCTTGAACCACCAGTAATCGACTCGCATCTCGGGCGGGGAGGGGGGGGGTGAGGGGGTGGACAAGTAGTCTGGCCACTACACCAGTAAAATTTTCCCGCGATGACTAACCAAGCCTAACTGTGCATTTGTAACGTGTCGAATTGTAGCAGCTACAGCTTACACTCAAATATATTTAAGTATTACAAAATTTTGAAAGGTAAGGAAAGTCAATTAAAATTGTAGATACTTTGGGCCGGGTATCAAACTAACCGTCATCACTTGGCAGTCATTAATATATTGTTAATTATGTTATAGGTAGTGGCTCTACTAATTATGAATTTTTGCCACGTGAACGCCCTTAACTTCGCCTCAGTGAAAATAAAAACGATTTATTATTGTTATTATGTATTTACGAGAGGAAGTATGGTTAGCGTGCCAAACTGTGTATGGGTTAGTTAGCTATATTAGGGATTAAAAAAAATGACGGTGTACCATAGTAAGGGCCACATTCGCCCAGCAAGCTAGCCTGCACCCGGTGTTACGACCTGGGTACCCTCAAACTAATTTCACGAGTACACGTTGTTCGTATCAGATCTCGCAGGAGACGTGACGAAGCAGCTTTCGTCCCGACTTCTACAGTTATGTCCGACGACGAGGTTTAATTGCAGTGCTGCTATCCGAATCATCGGCGGGGTCAGATCCGAGCTTCGTGGACCGGGATAATTCACCGGGAAGATTGTGGACAATGGCCATTGTCTCGGGACTACTGTTCGCATTATCAGCGTGCTTCGCCTGATATCTCTACTACGCTTTTTGCGGCAGTGCTCGCCGACGAAGGGTTATACTGTGGAATCACAATAGCGCGACGTACACGACGCAAATGGCGTGATATGAATAGCAAAACTTGTCAACCAATCAGAGTCGGGTCTTCTGTGGCGTGAGCGCAGCAAAGCTGTAACACGGAATTTAAATTTTGTGTCCAAATATTGGCAAAACTGGTAATTTGGTAGAAAACTGCATTTATTTATGTTACGAGAGATTTTTTTTATATATATAAGCAAATCATAACCTTACAAAGTAAACAGGTATTTGTAAATGTATTTTCACATTTCTAAATGCCAGTGGGTAGGCCCATCAGAATTTGACAGATTACAATTCGTCACTAACAGTGGGAAACGAACCCATAGCCAGATCATCGTACGTCAAGTACCTAGGCTTACATATTGATGAGCATCTTAAATGGAATGTACACAAAAACAAAATATTTCAAAAAATCTCTCCGCTAGCTGTAGTACTGTATAGACTTTAACTATGTACTGTACTTACGGAAATCAAGAAGCTGATAAACATCTCACTTGTGCAAAGTCATCTTAAATGTATTTGTCCTGTATGGGGATCAGCAAATAGGGCTAGAGGCTTTTTACATCCTCTGCATATAATTCAAAATAAATGTGTAAAAGCTGTTTTTAATCTTCCCTGCTCAACTCCCGGTGTTAAGGTATATACATTTACTAACATCTTACCCCTGAAAGGACTGTATGAACTTAATTTAATGTCACATTTTTATGCACTTCAGAGCAAAGTAATCAGGCGAAGACGAAAGTCGCAGCTGATTTATGAATGACACAACCGAGACAGCAAACGGTGATTGTACAGCGCGCTAGCATTGAGCAGGCCCTGAACGCAGGAAGAGGTAAACAGAGCTTTTTATATCAGATTCGTTATTGTTACGTTTCGTACTCCAGTACCGGTACGAAAATAACCGTCGTATGATTGCGAGAAATATATTCAATATTGTGTAACGATTATGATTATTTTGTTCCGCGATAAATTATAAAAGTAAACCAAAGCAAAAAAAAACAGTAGAAGTAAAACATTTAACACTGTTCATTTTGTTTAACTGTATTGTTCTGTGATAAAAGACAAAACAAAACAAAAGTAAAATCCTTAACAAAAATACTATCTTACTTGTCATGATGCTGATATTGTGCTTTGGCGGTCCATGTATTTACGAGAAAATAATATCTCAAATAGACTTGTTTTCGTTTATTCAGAAATGTTTTACATTATGCACAGAAACTGATACCATTTACAAATCAAACTTAGTAAACTGATGTCACGTATTTATGTGTCGTACAGGATGTCCATAAATTTTCTTTACAACTTTAAACTTTCATAACTTAAAAACTATACAGGATAACAACGAACAGTTTTCAACATGCGACAAGGCAAATCATAAAGTTTTTTTTTTTACCTCATTCATACACAGCTATGCGTGCACCCCTAGTGGCACGGATAATGTCCAGTTGGTATTCAATTTATCTCAATTTATGCTTCAGCATCTCTTTAGTGACATCTAGAAATGCATTACGAATGAGTGTCGTCAAGTCCTGCAGGTCTGTTACCTTGGTTCGGTATACCTGATCATTTACGAAACTCCATAGGAAGAAGTCAAGTGGGGTAATGTCAGGTGATCGTGGCGGCCATCGAGTCGATCCATCTCGTCAAATTTACCTGTTCGGAAACTTTTCACCCAGAAATTGACGGACAATGAGGGACCAGTGGGGTGGTGGCCCACCTTGCTGAGAAATGACTTCATGTTGCAGTAGATCCAGTTGTGGCACAGCAAACTCTTGTAACATGTCCAAGTAAACACCACTTGAGGTTGTAAACTCGATGAAAAGCATGGACCAATGATGCAATCACGCATAAGTCCACACAACACACTGATTTTGGGATTGTCTTTTTCCATTTCGCGTGTAACATGAGGAGGTGCTGATATCCAGGTACGAACATTATGACGATTCAGTTTGCCTGACACATGTAAAGTTGACTCAATATGAGAAACAAATGTTTTTAATGAAGTCATTAATTCCTTCCAATCTTTGAAAGGAATGTAAAAAAGTAACTTTATGAGTTATCTTGCCGCTTGTCGAAAACCATCTGTTGTTATCCTGTAGAGTTTTAAAGTTATGATAATTTATTGCCATCCTCCATTTTGGATTGTGTGCGCGAGTGTATATCTGTGCGAGAATGCGGAACGGTAAAAACCAAGCTTTCAAACATAAACATTTGTTTTTTAAAATTTGCAGCAATATATATATATATATTTTAATTTATAATTGAATATCTTGGAATTACGTTTTACGTTCTTTGTTATAACATTGAGTATATTCTTATATATACTTCATAATGCAAGTTGGTGATGACTAATTTAAGTAAGACGAGACAGGACAGGGCCTTGCGACAGTGCAAAGCGTCTAGATGCCATTGCAATTTCTGTACCAATATACTTTCTAAAGATACAATAAAATCAATTGAAAAGACATTGGCCTGTGAAAATATACTGTTATCTGTATCTTTAGAAATCATACATTTTAAAGCGTAATAGCAAACAAATGGCCGATTTGAAAGGCGTGTTCTTGGTAACTGTTAAGCTTGTTCTTACTGTTTACGACGAAACCCCGCTTACTGCACTTACACATTTACGTAGGAAACTTACAGTAATTGCTTTTACCTCGGAAACTTTTAAACCGACTGCTTATCATATAAACAATACGACGACGTCGTGAAGTTACTGCTTTAAATAAATGAGCATGTTTACGATGCTTTAAAACACGCAACTCTACTCTATTGTTCTGACGAACCAACGTCATGAGTTTCAAACCTCGTGTGAAAATAAAATAGCGTTCTTGTGTGAGCGTTTGAAGGAAGATGAACTAGAGCACAAACAGTAGTATTCGAACATATAACCAAGAAGACTTCACGTAAAAAAAAAATACTTTTTAATTTTTTTTATTATACTTCGAAATAATTTGACGCATTATGTAGAAAACAATTATCATTCATGACGCTTTAGAGCACGTTTTAACAATATTATCAGCTAATTTACGTTAAAGATGTCAAAGTCAGACGAATCTCAGCTAACGAAATTGCTTCCAAAGTTTTTCACTGAATTATATGTTGTTTAGTCAATATTGGCAGTGTAAAAACGTGCAAAATCGCAGATTTAGTAACATATTTGAATATTTCGATTATTCCACTAACTAGTCTGTATAATTTCTACTATTATATATGTAATTTTAAAACTATACTTTCACTTTGTTCCGAAAATATTATCACTAATCAACAATTCAAAAATTTTATGTGACCTTGCTACTCATGTTATGAGTTAATAGTTTACAACAATTTATAATGTAAAAGTGTCGCTGAATAAGAAATCCTTTATTTATTTTTAGAAAACCCGGGACAAATCTACAAACAACTCTGGTAAAACCAAAGTGTAAAATTATCTTCACGGCTCTACCATGTACCATGTGTTCGCTCTGTTAACAATGATTAGGACGCATCGACGTTGTAGTAGTCCTTTTAAATAAAAAAAAAATCTCTTTAAGTATTTTAATTTTACTGTATGCTTTTGAGCTTCGGGCAACATTTACAGAAATCTGAATTGCCCTAAGTGTAAACCGATCAGTGTTTTGCAATATATGTATGAATTAGTAAATGTAATATTCACTTAAATAATGTTCAGTTTAAGCTTCTCCCGATTTCGTATATGGCATTTTATGTTAATTATATCCGTTAAAATTCTTTGTAGTAAGTAGATTTCCACATATTTTGTTTCGGAGCGTTTCAATTCTCATTATAAAAGGATAACGAGGTTAGAGTAACTGGCCGGCAACATCAACAACACTGAAACAATGTTCTCAGCATCAGTTGTTATGAATGTATATAACAAACCTAAACATGACTGTCCCAATGCTTTGAAATATATTGTATAGATTTGTAAGTATACGCATTAACAATTATTTGTTAATTTACCACACCGATGTAGACGAGTGTTCAGACAATAACGTATGATAAAACTACTTCCCCAACAACAACAGTAGCATTGATATACTTTTTTCTAACGAAATATTCAAATGTAATTTTACGTTACCGTACTTAAAAAAATAGTAACAATGCACCACACATATATTAATAAAGTGCCCCGTACTGTCGAGGGTGAAATAACTTATATAATTGTTAAGGAAATACTACATGTACTATGTTCGCCATTTCTTCAACCTATGCTCAAATATCAAGTACTCGCTTTAAAATGCAATTATACTGCAAAAACATTGACTATAACATATGTGCAGACACGCGTTTCGAACGAAAATTTTTTTTGCAAGAATTATAGGTAGAGGCACAGGAAAATTACGAAAATATTTTACAAAGTCTCCAATAAACTGTAATATCTTAATCGTGATAAGTGTGAATAGTTTTGCGGCAAATCAGACATGCTCTGTATTAAATATGTACAATTCTGAGTTTGTTGAAGAGAGAATCATGATTCAAATAAACAACAGCCAATACCGATACAAAATATTCAGTATTATACACAGTATGTTGGAGTCTAGCAAACAGTCAACTTTTCCCCGCGATTTTCTAGTGTCTCTATTCATAGGGCATTCAACGCGGGATTTACCATTAGGATAATAACAGTCACACTTAATGTTGCTAACAGCCAAATGCACTTCAATAACTCGAGTCAGTGTTGGTAACATCTACCGTAAACTGAGGTTACTTTGACAATTTATCATATTAGTTTTTGGGTTTTCTGGTAAATAAACAGATAATCTGAGCCGAGTATTTTAAATAATTCCTTTTATCCTTATAGCTAATGCTTGAAATTTTCGTCAATAAATAACATAAAAACCAAAATTTTGAGTTGTCAAAGTTACCCCGCTAGGTCAAAGTAATCCCGGTTTACGGTACACATCTGATACGACTGACATAAAATACAAATCTTAATGACCTAAGAATATGTTACACACTCAACAGACGGTATCGACTTCCAACCACGCAAACTATCATATTTCGCAGCCTATTAGGAAAACCTTCTTAATGATACGGTTAATTACACCCGTAGTCATATTACTACGCTTATAAAACAAGTGTTAAGTTGGCACCCTGCAAGACAGTGAGTAGTGGAAGAAACATCGTGTGCTCTGTGAGTTTTTACAGCTTCGTACAAGAAGGCCATTTTTAGAAGGTCCTTGGTTCGTGAGTATCGGGTTTGAATCCCGGCTGAGTAGGAACTAATTTAATACTACGTCTCCGGATTCAGGGCAGGGTATCGCGTTTGTACCTTCACCTCAATCCTTGTGGAAAGCAATGACGGACAATCACAGGCTCATTCTCGCAAAAAAAAAAAATAAAATAAAAAAAACGTGCGGCCCCCTGAGGCCGCCAACTTCTAAATGGATCAGTCATTTGTGACATATTTTAAAATCTGTTTTCTACTAAAACAAGTTGTGGATGTTATAATTTTGTACAAAGCTAAATTCACGTATTATTAAACCACATTAAGCATCATTTGCGCGTGCAGCAAGGCACCGAACTATGAAGTCATTTGAGGAACACATTATTTCATTGACTACCTCTGTAGAACATTATAAAATCCACAACTAATTTTGGTAAAAAATGTAGTTATGTTGTTTCTCAAATTACTGAATAAAATATTAATAAATAGAAACTGGCGTAAACAAATTCTGTGACGCCGAAATTTCGTAGTCACACTACATAAAAGCGTCACTCTGTAAAATTTTTTTCCCCCACAAAACTTGGCAAAATCTGTTTCATGTGTTAGCTGTTTTTTAGTTCTTCAGTATTGACTTCCAAATCCGTTTAGCCGGGTTAAGGGGGAAGACGTGTTTTTTTTTGCCGTTTGATGCAAAGGCCAAGGCATTCGCTTCCCACCAAAGAGGTCCGGGTTCAATCCATGAAAATTATGTCGGACTATGCCATTGGTTTGAAGGTCTTGTGATCTCCTATCTCCCCTCCCTTCCAGTGGCCGTCATGAGGGATTGTCGTGCTCGGAGTCGCCGCGAACTTTCGCGGGTGTCCGTGTATTTGAGGCAATGGACTTTCATTTATTTAAAACAATTGCAAATAACTCGAATTTTTTTTTTAATTCTTTGAAAGAAATTGAGGCTGTTTACCGTCATACGTAACACAATTTTGCCAGAGTGGTTTTTAAAATAATGTAAAGTTTGCTAGCAAGACATTATTTTACTTCATTTTTTGGCATATTTTACCTCAAAATATGGGATATTTCAGGGGCAAAGACCTAACAATTCGTTTGGTGTATTGCAACAGAAAATTTCTGATGCAACCGATGATATATAAGTGTTAAAACTGTAGGAATGAATTTTTAATATGTATATTAATTTGCGTTAAAAATATGTTTTCAAAACCACTGCAAAACTAAAGAGCGAGACCGTAATTAAGATGTTCTTTATTTGTGGTCGTCACCAGGGTGTTGAAGGGCCCAGGGTTGCCGCGAACACAGAAAGGCGTGGTCTGCCGCGAATTACAAGCATTTTCATATTTCACTCTCTTCTCGGGGTCGTCACCAAGGTTTTGACGCTCGGGGGTCGACGTTTCTTGAAGACGCGGCGGAGTGCGCTTTATTTGGGAGAGGAAATCAAGCTCGAGGTTTCATTACTATAATTGGGCGGCGATTCCAGAATAATCAGACCATTCGCCTTCCCCCATCAAGGCGATCCGGGTTCGATTCACGGCGGGGTCGGTACCCGGATTTTCGCATGTGGGGATCATGTTGGACGATGCCGCTGGTCGACGAGTTTTCTCGGGGATCTCCCGTTTCCCTCGCCCCTCCATTCCGGCGCTGCTCCATACTCACCTCGTGTCATCACTCACCAGTGATAAATACCTCGATGTTTAGCGCTGATCAAAATCTCTCACTCACTCACTCGTTACTATAAATCACCTATCTCGTGGGACTGACAAAATAAGGTCGGTGCTTCTGAAGTATCCAGAGAAAGGAATTCCTGTGTTGTTAATCTGTATAACTAGCACCTCATATAATAACTGGAACATTTATCAAAATTGATATACATAGATTTCTCTCCGACTAACCTTTATTTGAGAATAGGAAGTTTATAAGGTACTGCAAAGTGAAAGTTCTCTTAAACATAACCGCTTCTTTTTGCATTAATCAGGAGCTAACGATATGAAAATAAATCGAAAATGTTAGAAATTTATAAGTTACGATATGAAGACGTAATAATCGTACATTCCATACCTAAATTTTGTTTTCTGGTGACATTTTTACTTGAAAAACACCTCCAAACTTCTCGTCCAACAAAAATACCATACCGACATCGTATTTTTCTTCAACATGCCCTCAAACGCCTTAAAACATATTTTCATTCGTGTACACACGCGAGAGCCGGTGTTTGTTTACTTTTTATGTGGGATTTCCTGTATATATATATATATATATATATATATATATATATATATATATATATGTATATGCTGGCGGCTATCTACCCTGCTCCCGAGCAGCTTAGTCCTGACTAGATCCGGCGAAGAGATCGAGTTGAATATTTAGATATCTTGTGGGCTGGTAGACTTTTATAGCATGAGTTTCTTAGCCGATTTTAGAGCATTGTTTACTCTATCGAGTAGATCGAGTAAGGTTTACGTAAGCGCCCATTAAGGTAGGCTATGTTACAATATTATGTAACGGAGAAGGGGTGGGGGAATGCTCCATCGGCCACCTCCACACCTCAGTGCGCCCATGACTAAGATTTTAGAGTAACGTTAACTCTATTGAGTATATTAAGTAAGGTTTTCGTAAACGCTCATCAAGTTAGGCTATATTACAATATTACGTCGGGGAGAAGGGGGGAATGCTCCATCGGCCATCCCCATCCCTCAGTGCGCCCATGACTCTGGTACTGTCCGACCTGAAAATATTCTACCCTACCTATGTTAACCTCGTGCCTTAATATAACCATCTTGAGATGCTGTGTAGTGGCGCCGCCTTCTTAGAATAGTCCACGCGGCGTTCCTACAAGACCAGGGCATCTGGCTCGCACGGACGGGACGCTACCCCCTGTAATTTCTGGTAATTACTGGTCAACGATTAAGTATATGTAACGAGCGGCCGGACTTATAAATCAGTCTGGGAAGGGAGAGAAGGGGGGGCTGGCAGTTTGGTACGGTCAATTTCCAATCGACTTATGAAGTACACCCTGCGGCTCCCTACCGAGCTTTTTTTTTTTATCTGTCTACCACCCCCTTCTCCGTTCCATCACCAAGATATTGGTGTCACTTTTACGAAGGGATTAGAAACCACGCTTATTACCTGCAGCGGCTATTAAGACCATGATCTCTCGTTTATTTCAAACAACTGCAAATAACTCAAATATTTTTTAACCAAATACTTTGAAAAAATTTGAGACGGTGTGCAGTCATACGATATACAATTTTGCCAGAGTATTTTTTTTTAATAATGTTCCATTTGCGAGCAAAAAATTATTTTACTTCATTTTGGCTTATTTTCACAATAAAATGTCTACTATTTCGGGGGCAAAAATCTAAAAATCAGTTTGGTGTATTGCAACAGAAAAATTCATATACAAACGTTGATATATAAGTGTTAAAACTGCCAAAGGAATTTTTTATATATGTATTAATTTGCGTTACAAAAAATATTTTCGAAACCACTACTAAACTAGAGAGTGAGGTCTTAAGGGGCTTCCCTATCTGCGCTTCAAATGCGTCGCAGCGAGTTACAACTGTTTTTGTACAGAACTTTTAAAGGCTTATTATATTTGCATATCTACGAAAAGGGCACACACTTCGAACCATCTCAGATTAACTTTCGGAAATTCAGCTCGTTTATAAGAAACATAACTTTCGGGCCCTTAAAAATGGCTAGAAATTACTTCCATGTTTGGAAAAAATATCAACCGGATTCGAAAATACAGCAATAGAAACGAGCGTTAGGCTTGACAAGTTAATACCTGTTCCAGTTTTCTGGAGAACCCCAGACCCTTGGCCCATCGGCCAAGAGCTCAAACCACTAAGCCAAGCGTTAGGTCTTTAAGGTATGTGTGTATACATATATTAATTAATTGATTTATTTACTTATACATTGTGCAAATAAAATACCATCGTACAACATTTGGTCACTTACATTTTCATTTCCAATTCAGCCCAGGATTCACATGATGTGCTTATCACTAGTTTATTTCTGGACATCATATATATATATATATATATATATAGTATTAACACTCACGTATATGGGTCTATATGTATGTGTGTGTGAAGAAACTATTCTCTCACATTTATTATATATACGTAATATTAAAATGAATTCTAAAATCGTATATTAACTATTGATAAGAAAAGCTTTTGCACAAGCATTTTTTGCTGTTTTTGCAAATATTTCATTCCTCTTTTTTATTTTTCTCCCAACGTTACTTTCATTTACTTTAACAGTTAATATAAAAAACAACTGGGAAGTTTCCATTAGACTCCATAAGCTTGACTTTAGAATTGCCAGGAAATCATTAGTGCTGGAAGTCGGTAGGCAGCGAATAAATTAAAATTGTCGACGCTCGTTGTAAATTATTTTACTTAGTTAACTGAAATCATGTACAGAATATCACGTGCTATTATCATATTTTAAGTAATAGAAATTCTATACTTCCGGAAATACGTAACTTAAAATATCAGTTTAAAATTTAAAAAGTACAACATATATATCTGGTTATCTCATATATTCAATTTATAAAATATGTTAGGTTCTTAGGCATGATTGTTGCCTGTTATTAAATTACTAGGCGAGCATGTTTTACAGAGGTCATTCAACGGAAAGTAACATAGTAGACTGCACTGGAAGTGATGGACAAGAATTAATTACTTTTACATTTATAGTATACTAATATTTTATGTAGTGAATGATAAAATAATTTTTTACGGTGTGATAGAAAGCAGCTTTAAGAATTTCCAGAGTTATTCATTTGATCTCTATCTAAATCTTACATTATTGCGAAATTGTTTACTTAACATTCTTACCATAAATGAAGGATTTCCGCATTTTTTAGTCTTTTTAACTCACGGTTAACTAAGAATCGGGTATTGGAATAAGAAGTAACTTCCGAGCAGCTGTTAAATCATTAACGTGTTTTACTAACGTATTTTATTATTCTCATTAAGAAGCTTGGTTCACTTTGAAAATGCTCGTTAAACTAATCGGCATACTTTGCTCTATTTACTGCTCACAACGGCAGTTATAATTCAAACAACAAGTCGCCTTTTACAACTGTTAAACTTCCCTGTTATAGGGATCGTTGTAGTTAAGTAGTCAGACAAGTCGTCTTCAACCAAGCGATCCGGGTTCGAATCGGGTGGGGTCGCTCCTAACTACTGCAAGCGGAAGAGACGCGGCCGTTGCTTTTGTCCAGCTGGTGTTCTCAAGGTACTCCCACTTCTTCCATTCTTTAATTTCACAGCTGCTCCGTTATAACTTTAGGCTATATCTTTTTCAATGCTTAAGAGTGCTCTGCACCGAAAATTTCGTAATTTTATAACACTACCAAAGACTGTCCAACTCTTACACATTACACAAATAAAAAATTTCCACAAACACAGTATTTTACTGTTCAATAGTTTTCGTACAAACGCATGTCAACGTTGCTATTTGACTGTTTTCTCTACTTTACAAAAATAAAAACTATGCAAACGAGTGAGTGATAGATTTTGGTCAGCGCTTAGCATCGACATGAGGTGACTGTGGAGCGGCGCTGGAATGAAGGGGCGGGGAAACGGGAGATCCCCGAGAAAACTCGCCGACCAGCGGAATCGTCCGGCACAATTCCCACATGCGAAAATCTGGGGATCGACTCCGCCGGCAATCGAATGCGGATCGCCTTCGTGGGAGGCGAATGGTCTGACCATTCGGCCACCGCGGCGCCTCTATGCAAATGACACGAATTAAATAATAAAATGGGGGGTAAAAATGTATTAAACTACAGAATGAAACCTTTGCAATTTCACGAAAAATTTGTTCGTATTAATTTTTTTTCTAAATGTACCTATGTGCTTGTACTTGTTTTAAATTGATCTTCACGAAATAACAATCGTGTCATTCTACAACTTAATAAATTTATTTTCCCTCGAAAACATTTTATTCGTATCGTTTGAATGGTATCAAAAGTAGTCAAATCGGAATTTTTATATGCTCTTATACGTTATATTTTTTACTTGTGGTAGATTACTGTTGGTGCAATGTGTAAGTGTTGGGTAGCGTTTTGTACAGTTACACAATTTTAAAATGTTCTTTGTGGAAGACGCTCTTCAGTTCTCTATATTAAGGGGCCCGCCTCGTTGCCATAAAATCACACTGCATCGTGTTTGAAGAAAACGTTTTACACCGAAAATAATACACGTGTGTTCACGCCGTTTGTCTACGAAAAGAACACACACTTCAAACGACTGCCCATAAGTACTTTCAAGACAACACACGTATTAGAAATCCCCTTTTAGGGCACGTCAAAATGGGTTAAAACGGGATTTTCAGGCTGCTATAGCGGAAAATATACTAGCCGAATACATGTGAAACTACTTAAGGGTAGTTCATTGGATTTTAGTAAGGTGATTTCGTAAATAAAACAATAGGGTCACCACTTAAAGTCCCATGGAAAATTAGTTTTCCCGCGAAGACTGCACGCCTTAAGCGTAGAGGCGACGCACCGTTGTATGGACCATACGACGTCGCCCTTAGCACCATACCTCACTCACACAAACACATGTGCCACGAGGCGAGCCCCTTAAGAGGATTGATACATTTTTGTTTTGTAATGTTGTGATAGTGTACATTAAAACTTAAACTGGACCGCTTTTACGGACGTACGCCACTGCGAATGAATGTTCCAAAGTTGCAGGAAAACCTCGCAATAAAAAAACAGTATTAGCTGTTGCCAGGAAATATATGACGTACGTACAGTTATGGTAAGGAACAAGGTAAACCTACCTTACTTCGTAAAACTAAAAATTCGAACTTCAGAAGCAGAAATATGTTAAACATTATATTTGATACACTTATTGCCGATGCCTGCTCTCTGTCGGCAACATGGTTAAACTCACTGTACTGATACTTCCGAAATTTGTCAAACCCGCAAATTGGTTTATCACGATATTAGGCAGGGATTATGGCGACTTCACGTCCACATATCATTTCCCTCTTTATCACGTTCACTTGTACATAATACGTAATTAATTGAGGTGCCATAATACGATCCTTCACGTAAGCTTCAAGCAGGCAATGAAAAACGTCGCGAGAGAGCCTTGAAATTAATAGTCAAAGATAACATGACACAAATGTGATTGGCCCAGGCGATCACGTGGTATATATTTTTGTGTCACTTTAACTTAAAAGCTTGACAACGGGAAACTTTTCGATACGTGAAAGTGAACGTGAGTATAAAGTGGCGCGATCGTGATAGAGCCCATTCAAGTGCATTTGTCAAGGTGTATCTTGCATACATGAAAGTGGATGTGGCACGGCGCCAAGGGCGATGTTGACTGGCTCATCTGGTGCGGTATCGCCTCTACCGCAAGACACTGAAACGGTGTGTAGAGGTATCGTAGATCACTCACCTGACTGACACTTTCACTGCTGACCCCTTCTTTTTATTGGTGGAAAGTTTTAAGCGAAGTACATTATGTGCTTCTATGGTAGTTTCACACGAATTCTGTGGGTAGTTTTTCAGATACCTACAACAGGTTGAGGAAGCAGTTTTTAGCCATTTTGAGGAGCTTCGAAATGATTTTTCCAATCGACGTGATGCTTTGAGACGACCCTTCAGTTATCATTTGGAGTGTATTTTCCTTTCGTACGTTGACACATTGGGCATAAGTGGAATGGTTTAGTAAAAATCGAATTTATGAAAACGCAGCAACGCATTTTAAGCGCATGGTAGGCGAGGTCCTAAGTTGTATCATGATTAGAGACACTGGAAAATCGCGAAAATATTTAACATAGTCTCCAATAAACTGTAGTATCTCGATCATGACACGTGCGAACAGTTTTCTGGCGAACCACATACGTTCTGTGTTACAACGGTTCAGTTCTAATTGGGTCTGTTGTAGAGGGACACGGTACTTCGTATAAACGATAGCCAATATAAGTGCAAAACCTTCAGTGTTATACATAGTATGTTGGAGCCTAGCAAACAATAAACTTTTCCCGCGATTTACCAGTGTCTCTAATCATGATATATGTTCAATTTACTGTATGGCCGTTTCCAGAAGATAAATACGGAAAAGAACTGGAGAAACACGTGGACACAAATGAATTCAGAGTACGGAATATTGTCGTATTAAGAAAGACATAAAAAAAAAAAAAAAAAATAAAACGTATAAAACGACGACGACAAAAATGGGTGAGGACAACAAAGACAACATACAAAAAAGGAAACAAATGGATGTCAACACAGACGCCACAATAAGGAAAACGCAGACGAAAAGTAGCAGACTAACTTGGTGTGTGTTCATACAACCTGTTCATCTATTTATAATAACCCACTGCAGTTCAAAGATCACACATTAAATTTTAAAACACACGTCAAGTTAGATAATATGCATTATACATTAAAAAAAAATATTGTTATTAAATTAAGCTTCATAATCATAGAGTATATTATTATTTACGACAGTTACAAAAAGAAAAGTATTGATGTTAATGCGGTTCTTTCTTATTGTAGTTAAGAAGCGGGATAATAGTAATGTAATGAGTAGAGGTACGTCAATTTCGCGGATTCGTCTGGCAGCAGCCTAGACTTGTCAGTCCTATACACCCACTGGCCACAATCGATTATCTATTGGCTTATAACCTTACAAGCAGGTAGCAAGCGATATCACTTCGCATTATTTCCTTATTTACTACTGGCTTGCAGTAGTCAAACGCGTTACATAATAGCCGCCTGCAAGTCACAGATATGTTAATGAAGTATACATAATTGGCGTTCACCTGACCTGGAATGTATCTGCGAAATTTACGTACCTCTAGCAATGAGGTACGTGGAGTCTAACTTGGAATGATTTCCCCGTGGATAACATAAAATAAATAAAAAAGAATGAAACAGAAACTAAAAATGTTGATACGAAATGTTGTTTCCCTCTAAGCAACTGCAGATAGGTCAAATCAATAATAAAAGTATCTCAAGTCCTTAAGGGCGCGGTCTACCGCAATTTTCATCACCATTTTTTTATTTTTTATTTGTACCAGATATTTTTTTTTCTTATTTTAGACATAAAATGGGACACAGTTTGGCTCTTATAAAATTTTTTTTATCTCTCATAGTTTTGGCGTAATGGCTTGTTAAAGTCATATTTTACATGTTTCCGTTTTAACGACTACACTAAATCGAATTGATATACCAAACTCAAAAAAAGCACAGTGGGTAAAGACATTGCAGGCTACAATAATATGCTCATAAAATTGAAGAATAAAAATTATTTGTATTTTTTAAAATTTATTGCATTTTTTAAATTTTTATTTTTAGTTTCAGCATTTTTTTTTAATTCAAATAATTTTTATTCTTTAATTTTATGAGCATTTCATTGCAGCCTGCAATGTCTTTATCCACTGCTATTTTCTTGAGTTGGGTATATCAGTTGGTTTTAGTGTAGTTAAAACGGAAACATGCAAAATATGACTTTAACAAGCCATTACGCGAAAACTATGAGAGATAAAAAAATGTTATAAGAGACAAATTTAGTCCAATTTTGTGTCTAAAATAAGAAAAAAATATCTGGTGCAAATACAAAATAAAATAATGATGACGAAATTTGTGGTAGACCGCGCCCTTAAGGGGTATGGAGCGGTAGGATGTCGAGCGGGTGACTGGAACACTCAACCGTCAATAAAATCTGAACTACTTATCAAATTTCGATGAGACTTTTTGCCGAGTAGATATTTTATCAGCTGACGTTTATATATATAACATTATGAGGTAGTATGCTTTACTGTCGAGTAAAAAATTAAAAACGGTTTTTAGAAAAATAAGGAGGGCTTGAAACCACAAAATCTACAAAAATGGGAAACTGTACTGTTTATAATTTTTAATACGATAATGTCTGGACTTCTATAATAACAGAATTTCAAATATTCTCGCGTTTTAATTTGAAAATAATTTTACTATCCGAAAATCTCTGCGCGATAGGTTTACGGATGTTAAAATTATTTTCATATGAAAACGCGAATATTTTTGAAATTCTGTTACTTCTATAGAGGTCCAGACATTATCGTATTAAAAATTATAAAAATTACAGTTTCCCATTTTTGTAGATTTTGTGGTTTCAAGCCCTTATTTTTCTAAAAACCGTTTTTAATTTTTTACTCGACAGTAAAGCATACTACCTCATAATGTTATATATATAAACGTCAGCTGATAAAATATATACTCGGCAAAAAATCTCATCGAAATTTGATGAGTAGTTCAGATTTTATTGACGATTGATTGAGTGTTCCAGTCACCCGCTCGACATCGTACCTTTCCATACCCCTTAAGAGTTAGTGAACGTTAGCTTTTATTTTTTTACGTTTGAGGCACAGAAACGGGGGAAGGCGATAACTTGAATAAAAAACGTTCATCAAATACTTCATCGCTTCTAAGTGCGAATGGGGCCGCGGTGACCATTCACCTCTCATAAAGTCGATCCTGGTTCGGTTCCCGGCAGGGTCTGTCCCCGAATTAAATTTTACATATTCAGGATCTTTACCGTCGTCTATGTTTGATTTCTCAAACCTTATAATAGTACTGCCTTTTTCCTGTTTTATTAATGTTTCTTTTACAATGTTAGTATTCTATGTCGTAAAGTTTCAATTCATTTAAACTTTTATTCATAAAAGTATGACAGACAGTCTTAAGGCATTCACTCAAATCAGATTGATAGATCTAACATTTTACATAACATAGTATGGTAAGGCCTTTTTATTAGCTGATGACATATGTATCCTCTTATCAAACAGTAAATTACTGAAGATAAACGAAAATGTTATTGATCTATTCCAAGCACTTAATATTTCGGTTCAGCAAAGAAACTATCACTTAACCTAAATAAAACTGAGACGATATAATTCCAAACTATTAAAGCCAATTTAAATTCAAAATTACTTTACAATGATATTCTTATGAAATGAGTTATTAGTTTTAAATTATTATGGTATTTATGTAGATAAAAATATTGGAAAATTTATATACAGCAAATACATTCCAAACAAAGTAGAGCTTGTTTTGCCCTTAGATTCACACAAACCTTGATTAACTATAAAAAAATAATAACCTTACATGATTTTGATATTTTCATTCCTAAATTAAGGTTGTGGTCTACATAAATTTTCAGTGTCATGTTATTTGTATCAGATATTTTTTTCTAATTTTAGACATAAATTGTCACTAAATTTTGTTCTAATGAAAATTTTTAACCTCGTAGTTTTGACTTAATAACTGTAGCAAACTGAAAAAAATTTACAGTGATTAAATGTGTTGTAGACTACAACGTGTCTTCTATAAAAACACGAAATAAAACCTTTTTGTAATGGAATATACTTGCTGCAATATTTAAAATTAAAATTGAAAAACATTCAAGAATATTTTAAACAAAAAATTATTTTTAATCTACAACATTGTTATTCGCTGTAAATTTATGCTGTTTGGTATGTCGTTTGGTTTTATTGGCGTACATAAAACCGTGGCACGCATATTTTGAGGTATACGAATCATTACGCAAAAAACTACGAAAGATAAAAAAAATCATTAATGTAAAATTTATTTACAAATTATGTTTAAAGTAAGAAATAATATCTGTTACAAATATAAAATAGAACTATAACGTTGACAAGTGATGTAGAACAGGCCTTTAGCAACATACGGAATCATGTTCAAGGACAACTCAACTCGTGCAAAAAAAAAGTTTTTCTCATGCAGAAAAAGGTTGTAAGAATCCGAAGCGGAACAATGCTAAAATACTATTTTCAAATCAGTGTTAATATTTCCCTTGGACTGTGAGTATATAATATCTTCATTTAAATTAGTCTTGAAACACAAAACTATGTTATAAAAAAACAAGAGATTAATTCCCGTTGCACAAGGACCAGAAATTTTCTCAAAATCCCCTCAAATAAGTTAACTAAACTTCAGAAGGTTCGAACTATTCAGTAATAAAAATTAAAAATATTTAACTATCTGCAAATAAGTTAAACAAAAAATACAAAAAAATGTATTTAAAAAGTTAAAAAGTGTACTGTAAGCTAACATTTACTTTGTATTTCGATATGCAATTCTTATTTTATATGCTTTATATTTGTCGTTTTTATATAAGCAATGTAGAGATCACCACAGTCGAATTCACGTTATGTAACATAACGTTGTTTTATAGGTCAATAATTCTCTGTAATTTATATTGTAACAATAATTGTACTTTTACATGTTTTGTACTTGAGAACTTTTACTTCCCAAAATTATTTTGATTTACAAGGGATCAACAGAAGGCATTTGAAAATAATTAAATAAAAAAATTAATTAAATACGCTGAAGAAAAATTTACATTTCGGCAAAGCAGCTTTCAATTGGTTAAGGTTCGAACAAAAAGTTAAAATGCCGCAACAAAATATGTATCGTGGTATATAAAGTGCTTTAGAGTGGATCCTGTTCCCAAGTTCAGGACACGTACGCGAGATAATATCTCTTAGCGTCGCAGGTGAACTTGTGACTGTCATTACCGACAAGACTGCGGGAGCGAACTGTTATAAACACGATATATTAGCCACGGCTGATTGTCCGTCACTAAACATCGTTCGAGGAACATTCACGTGCGTGCAGGATCGTCACAACACGTGTTCGTCGTCACCCACTAATCTAATGGTTATATATGGAAATATAATGTGTATATATTACGCTTACACTCTCTCGGTTTGTAATTAACGTTCCCCCGGGAAGGTATTAACTAACATCCCTATTTTTAAGATCTTGCACAATTTGAATAAATATAACCCTGCAGGGAAGGATGGAACTTGTAATTATTGTCTGCGTAGAACGTAGAGTTGGACGGTAACGAATAAAGCTTGAGCAAATGTGTGACGTTACAGAAATGTTAAGCTCCCGTTACTAGTTCCCTGGCATCAAGAGCTATACAAGCCTGAACGAGTTTCAGGCGGACGAGTTTTCACGACATTCCTTAAGCGAGCTCTTCCTGTAAAGTCGGTTCGAATATTGAATATAGCTGAGTACGAAAACTTTCACTTCACGCTTGTAAAGAAAAAAAAGTTTACTTTTTTATGTATTTTTTTAATGGTAATAAATAAGGCTACACTAAGTCATTTTCAATTTCTGAAGATTTGAGGTTTTTTTGACTAACGCATGAACAGATAACTGCTTGACTGAGTATCTTAGCAAATTGCTTTCAGATATGTATGTTTATTGGTGTCCTATTCGACCGCTTAGATATTTAATTCGAAGCATATCACTCCCCGCACTTCATTTATCTTTAATAACACGTCATAAATAGGGCCCGGTAGTTTTCGCGAAAAGAATTCTGCAGCACTTTGCGTCAGTACCTTACTTGCGCACCTGTATCTCTGCTTTGTGGTCAGTGATTGGATACCTTAACATACTACGTCTGGAGGTTAAACCCGCAAATCACAGACATGATGTGACGTAGTTATCCACGTACTGATTGGCACAGTCAAATTAATAACGACTCTGCACAAAAACTCTCTACCAATATCCAAAAAGTTGAGCTGCAGGTGTGCACGTAAGGCACTGAAACAAAGTGGGGCAAAAATCTTTTCGCGAAAAATTCCGGACCCTAGTCATAAATTTAAATGGTCACCCCTGCACTACTCATAGAGACGAGTTGTCGGCGAGAAGCTCTTTCATGACTATTCAAGTTTAACAGTTTTCAGACGTCGTGTTGTGCTGCACGGCGACATGCTGCAACTACGTAAAGTCTCGTCAAGTATGCAGACATTATTTTAGTTGGAAGTAGTTTGAAAATAGTGACATAACTGAGTTTATTAGAAATTGGGTATTGGGCCTTGTTGTCCCCCTGAAAATAACACAAACACGTGTTTTCTCTCTCCAATATACGCGTTTAAAGCCTACATTATTCAGTGGTGTTGAAATATGCCAGGTTGTGCGGCGCTGAGCACAGACATTACACAACACTGAGTTATCTAAGGAACCGTTAAACTAGAACACGTTTGAGGTAGTAGCGCACAAGAGTTGAGGTACGAATTCTTCCGTAATACATCTATGTATATGCAGCACAACTACCTAGTGATCAAAGTGTATAGGGCCTATATAGTCGGTGCTAAAACCGCACGCATTGGCATACAATAACTCTGCGCCACACATTCAGTCTCTAGGTAGCATATTTAAGTAAAAGAATTGTAATGGAATATATTTTAAAATCACAACATAAATTTACATACATTTTATAAAAATAAATCGTACCTCAATTTGTACTTGACCACCAATTAGTTATTTGAGTTCATGTGTGTGTATATATATATATATATATATATATATATATATATATATATATATATATGTGTGTGTGTGTGTGTGTGTATATGAGTGTGTGTGTGCGTGCATGTTGTTTTAATAAACAATCTAGTAATAGATACACGAATAACACCAACAAAATCCAGCAGGTGATTACTAAGGAAAAATTCTGAAGAAAACATGCGTGCGTCTTATGAACGAAAATGGTTTTAAAGGGGAGGTGAACGATCACAAAAGCGGAGAACATATCAGCCTTATGTATTGCAAAAAAAAAACGAGGAAGATAGGCGTATTGTTGGTAGCATGTTTATCCATAGGTCGACTTCATGTGTTTCTAACTTCGACATTCGGGAAAAATTATCGGCCAAAGATTGTCGGACATACTTTTTTTCGAACATTCAGAAAGATATAAAAAATTTCAAAAATATTTTGTAGATACTTATTTTTGAGAAAATATATTTTTGTGTAAAAAAATATGATTGTAAAGTTCGACTATTCATTATGCATTACATATGTTGTTCGATTCTACTACACGTATTTTGCACGTTCAATGCCTAGAAGTGAGGATGCGGTAAGGATGAGACAGCCCAGACCTATATTTTTAAAAAACTACAGAGCCAAAATTACATATCTATAAAATAGTGCGAAAACTCCCGCTTTCGCCATTTTCGACCACTACACAGTAAAAAATATCGTACATAAACAAGAAAAAGTTTGTAAATTAATGTCAAGACACTTATCAGTCTAGGCTTTAAAACAAGAATGTCGCAGGACATTAAACGTGAAATAAAACAACCTTTGGAAGCATGTCGCAATTTACAAAATATTTTGTACTTTAACAAAAAAAAAAAATTTTCTGGAAACTAGTAGCCAAAACATTTTTTGTGACACTTAAAACAATTGTTACAAAATTTTCAAGAATGAATTCGTAAATGTACAATTATTATCTGAAATACACAAACATAATTGCAGCAAATATACAGACTTATTAGTATGCTTACAAGCATTCCAATATTTTTGTAAACTAAGAAAAATATTTTTTGAAAACTAGGTTACACAATTATTTTTTTTCGTAAAAGTACAAATAGTTTTTTACTGTGTAGAAAATATGCTTTAATTAGTAGCGGTGAACTTGAAATGGGTATGCACACGTGTAAGGTTCTTTAAATGCTATTCCTAGGCAGACATCACTAGAGGCACGATATTTCGCGTATTCATCTGGTAGCAGCCTAGACTTCTCAGTTCTATACACGAACTGGGCATTGTCGATTCTTCATTGGCTTCTAGCCGTGCATGCGGGTAACAAGTTATTTTTCCACGATTTATTTCCCAATTCCTTACTGGTTTTGCAGTCGTCAAATGTGTATCAGAACAACTGTTGTCCGATCACAGTAATGACAGTGAAGTATACATCATTGACGTTCAACCTGACCTAGAATCAATACGTGAAATAATTAGGGACATGCAAAATTCGCGTTATCGTTTTGTAGCAGACTAAACTTCACTTTCCTATACATAACAGAGCATAATCTACGATTCTATTGGCCACGAAATTGTATGTGTTGTCATTGACGTGTGTTACGTCTTTACAGAGACTGGCCTCTCTACCGTGTAAGTATTCTCCGCGGCAAGTCACGACATCATCGGCCAGCGGGAGACGTCGAACAAGCCTATAGTCACTTGGAGTCTAGTCAGCTGTCAGAAAACAACGCGAATTTTGCATATCTCTAGAAATAATCATGCCTCTAAGACATCACTCGTGTGCGATGAGTAGAGACCTGAAAAATTCGCGGGTTCACTGACCTGTAGGCTAGCTTCCAAGAATATATGTGAAATCGTGCAGACAGCAGCTGTTTATTAGCTGCTCGCTGACACAGTCAAATTGGCCTGTATTCATCTACAGGATTATTACTGGCTCAACTACTTCCAGGAAGTGTCGAGCAAATCAACGGCCAATTATGAACGTGATACACACCTATAGTTGCTGGAACTCTAGCTTGTGCGTAAAAGAAAACGCGAATTTTTCAGGTCTCTAGCGATTAGTAGTTTTCGAGTAGTCTGGTAATAGCCGAAACTCGGCACACCTCCGCGGCCTGGACAGAAGGCTACCTGAATCATCTTCAGAAATACTAAGCTGAATTCCACATTACGCGTAATACGAATGTTTCTGAATGAAACTGAATTTTTTTTAAAGTTAAATATGCATAACTGTAAGCATTTCGACTGTCCGCACGGCGTGACGGTGCTGATTCTAACGTTGGATTATCGTAACACAGTGTAGAGAAAGGCGGGAACAGCCCTGTGTTGTAACGAGACGATGGTAGAATGGCGCCAAACCATCGTAACGCTCAATTACGGTCTTGTAAACACTCACGTCTTGGAAAGCTAAGTCGAAGTCACAGTATGCAAACATAAACAAAAAAAAAAAAACAGGGACAACCTGTCAAGCGTCTCGTGTTGTCCTCACGACGACTGATAATTAGAGGTACGTAAATTTCGCAGATACATTCCAGGTCAGGTTGAACGCTAATTATGTATACTTCATTGTCATGTCTGTGACTTGCTGGCGGCTGTTACGAAACGCGTTTGACTACTGGAAGCAAGTAGTAAGTAAGGAAATAATGCGTAGTGCTATCGCTTGCTGCCTGCTTGTACGGTTATAAGCCAATAGATAATCGATTGTGGCCAGTGGGTGTATAGGACTGACAAGTCTAGGCTGCTGCCAGATGAATCCGCGAAATTGACGTACCTCTACTGATAATCGAGACATTATCGCTACATCCAGTGATTTCCGGTGAGAATAATTCTTCAACAACTTGTTTCAGTGTCTTATGTGCACTCCAGCAACTCTGGTTCGTGGTTATTGGCAGAATATAATAGGGCAGAGGCGTGGCTCATTTGACTGCACTAACCAGAACAATGTTAGTGCGACACCACATGTCCGAGATTACCGGGGAGGACCCTGAGACGCTGAAAGCAAAGAAAGGTCACTTCCACGACCTCGTCATTTCACAGAACTTTTTCCCTACTCTTCCCCTTACTCCCTCCACCGCAAACCACTCTGCACACCTCCTCTAAAAATATTCTGTCAACTGCCGAGGTCATAGAACTCCCCTATACTTCTTACCCTCCACAAAACCATACGCGCCGTCTGTTGGCATCCCTTTACCCTATCCACAAACCACATGCACCGTCTATTGGTGCTTGTGTATCGTTCCTCCCATTGGCTACCACGAGACGTGAAGAGTTCGTACACAAGACATAAAGTCAAAACCCTATTGGCCATAGCATCCGACATTCATCACCGCCCCGCATAACCCCCAGCGTAGTGGGGAGAGGAAAAGATGCTCTGTCAACTGACGAGGTCGTAGAACTGACATAGCCCCCGTCGAAAGTTCCAGTCACTGGCCGTGAAGCAAAGAAACAGGTGTTTACATAAGGCGTTGAAACAAATGGTTTGCATATTTATTTTCACCCAAAAATCACTGGCTCTAATTATCGCTAGAGATGATGGTATATCGCGAAAATGTTTTGTGCCAAGATAGTCTTGAAAACACTGACACAACGTAGCTGTCTGCAGACCAATACCAGGCATCCAATATTACAATATCGGGATTCTTATTGGCTCAGTCAAATAGGGCAACAGCTCCACGTACAAGCTGAAGCCAGTAATCTTCTGGTAAGCTGGACGTGTATTGAAATCCATCAA
>PNEQ01134268.1:0-12681 GCA_003012365.1 Medauroidea extradentata | reverse complement strand
TAGCATACGAAGTTCGGAGATCCAGCGTCACTTGACAGACCGTGTTTGGTCGGTGTTCGGCCCTCCCGTGAGCTTACTTACAGACAACGCAACCTATTTTACATCTGCGACCTTTAGGGACATGTGCTTTAGGTTGTCAATCAACCATTATACGTCCAGTCCTTATTTCCCGTGTGGAAATAGGGTTGAACGCTTTAACTGCAATTTGAAGGTGACGTTGTCAGCGCTATACCATGAGCAACAGAACGTGTGGGATGAAGACCTAGATCTGGTCACCAGTGGGTTCAATTCCGCTGTGCACACCGCTACCAAGTACAGCCCTGCCCGCGTACTGTTTGGGCGAGACTTATTACACCCTTTACTCAATGTTTGGGGCATTCCCTCCCCAGCGGCTCCGGTGTCAGATGCCGCGAGAGAGCTCATGGCCGCTGATGTGGTTGGGAACTTGTATGATGCACGTGGGCGCCTTCAGGCGAAGTACAATGCTGGAAGAACTGAGTCTGATTTTCAGGTTGGAGATGCAGTGTTCTGCAAGTCCTTTGTACTGCCCTCTGGACCGGATCAGCGCGGGAGCAAGTTGATGCTGAAGTACCAAGGTCCCTATGATGTGGTTCGATTACTGGGACCCAATACTGTTCTCCTGAGCGAGCCGATGACTGGTAAAGTTGTGAGGAAGGCTCATGTAACTCATTTGAAGCGAGCAGGGAATTAATTGATGTTTACTGCTAAGTTTGTACAGGTTTACAGGCATGGTCATCAACAGGGGTGTGAAGAACGGAAATGTTTGGGACAACTGAGTAGCAACGAAGAGAGTGGGCAGGGCCCGCCCCCTCACTTCGGCGTTTCTAAGATTTCCCTCTTCCATTCCCCTATTTGTGGCGCCGGTGAAGGCTCGTAATGTTTGTGGTGTGTAGTGTGTGTACCGGTACCGTGTTTGTGTGTAGAGGTGTTTTTGTGTTTTGTGTGTGTGTTCGTAGCGGTATAGTACCAGCTGGTAATATGATAGTGTAGCTCGGCCGAGACGGTGTTATGATATTTTTATAGCAATTTTGTGAGCTCTGTTTGTGAATTTTTAACTAGCTTTTGAGCTTTTGTATAAGAGTTTTTGTAATTTAGGGTCAGTATTGGCCAGAATTTTCTAAATGGTGCTATTCTAGGTCGTGTGGCCAGAAATTTAAATTTGGTAATTTAGATTGTTTATTTTATATTATGCCTAAGGGTTGTAGTGTTTTTTGTACTGGGCAATTGTAAAATTCTATTGTAAATTCTTGTATGCTGGTTGTCACATGTGAACTAATGCCTCTTTTTAGGGATTGTGTTTAAGGAACCAAATATTATGACTCTAGTTTGGTGTTTTTACATGCTCCACAATGGCGCTGGGCTGGCAGATCTTCCCTTGGTTCCTGGGTGACACGAGGTCTACAGTCTCAGAGTGCTGGGCGAAGGCACCGCATGGATGGGATCTGGCACAGATGATATCTCCGGCAACCCAGACTGGCTCGTTCATCCTGAGCTAGATCGTTGACCCTCTTACGCCTCCAGGGCAGAGCCGGAGGCCTGTAGGTCCCTGTATGAATGAGTAAGGAGGGTGGAGTTGTACCGGGAGTCGGCGACTCCGGTTCACCACATTTGAAGATTTGTTAAATTTACATATCCTGGACTGGCAGTGAGGTTGCTTTGGAGGAACTTGGTGCTTGTGCCCTGTGCGCTTAATGGTTTGAACTTCCCGCTCGGACTTCGGCCGTGCTCGGCCGTCGTCGGATGTGCTCGTGTTCGCTCTCCCCACGTTCCCCTACTTCTCCCTCCCGTACCCAGCTCAGACGCTCTCGTCTGCATGACATTCAGTCTTCTTCCGGGCCCGACCGTGGGCAGTTGTGTTTAGCTTGCGACCGCGGTGCCACACCTGAGCCGTGTCATCGGTAAGTTCCTTTAGTTTGAGTTTAGTGTTCTTGTTTTTTCGTGTTTTTCAGTTAGGCTTGGTTAATTGTTTGTTTGCGTTGATGACATGTCGAGGGTGTGCTGTCGCGGCCGCGAGCCCTGTACGACTAAGGATTTGTCCCTATTTTTTAATGGTATAAAGTGGCGCGCGTGTGTCGGCCACAGCAGCTTTGTATTTCTCTCCTAATCTTTTTGTAATTCTGTATTAATTTCTCAGTGGAGAATACGTGTGAAACATTTAAGCTTTGTATGATGACTTCCGTTATATAAATTGTTTTGCCCAGATCTGTCTTTTATAATAGGTAGCTTAGAGAACCCTGTGTCGTTGTCGTTGGTTTAATGTGTGTTCTAATGGGAAGGGTACTGGTGAGTGGCACTGGGCCTTGGTCGATGCTTAGCAACGCCAAGATTAGCAGCCTGTAACTACGGTGCCTGCTTGAAGCGGGCTCACTTTATATGCTGTAACTAAACAAGACAAATTGTTACTCGTAACTTTTTGATTTGGGGATACAATCACACGAATTTATCTCGACGATAAAAATATTGACTATCTGAATACACAGTATAGTCATAGTTTGTGTTACAAATGTGGCGACTGGGTGAAATGGAGTATTGATAATGTTTGAAAATGCTTAATTACATGACACCTTGGATTGAAAAATGTGCAGTGTGGGAAACTGAGAAGCGGAAACCAGTGTTGGGTTACAGACATGGCGGCCAGGCCTGAGAGCTCGGCCGCGAGATGAGGGCGGTGGGTGACAGCTCGGCGCGACAACGTAGCAACATGCGCTACAGGCAGCCTGCTTATAGGCTCTGCGGGAGAAGTAAGATGCTCGCAACATGCATATTGGTTTACCAGGAAGGATATAAAAGGACAACACATACTTCCCGTCTAAGTATCTCTCATCGACTGAGTGCCTCCAGAAACTGCATGGTGTAATATACAGGTGAGCAGAGTGGTGGGGGAGCATTGTTTCGATGCCCATTATCATATTATAACAACAGAAAATCCAATTGAAAGAATGAAGATATTTCGTTTGTGAACCGTACCGCCACCTTAATTACATGTACTGTACTTGGCTGGAGGATAATAAAGAATTAAATGTGTTCACGAATGACTGTAGCTTCCCAGGTCATACTCCATCAGCCATACTAACTTTGTCAGTCTTGGTTTCACTATCCGAATGCACATGTATCAACACACTTAGACACGTCAACATTACACTTGCATTGATGTTGTCTTTCATAACATTTTGTATTTTCGCGACATTGTGCCAATTAGTATAACCACAATTTTGGCATTAAAAAATTTTTGCATCATTTTGTTTCAATGCCTTAGGTGCACATCTGCAGCTGTGCGTCATAGTTATTGGCAATGTGTCTTTGCTCAGATACGTTTCCCATTTGACTGCACCAATCTGAAGACTGTTCTAGGGTTCTGAAGCTTCGTAAAAAAACCCAGGAAAATTGGGGAAATAACAGGGAAATTTTTTTTCCTTTGATGTGAAAATGGGAAGAACTGTATTTTTTTCATCAAGGTGAAAAATTACAGAAAAAAAAAAACATTAGTAATGATTATACAGTTTCTGAATTACAAATCTGGATGGTATATGTATTAACATTCGGGCCTATGTGCCAATACACACAGTACCATACTACGAAATACAGAAAAATAAAGAATATGCACATGAATTAACCAGAAATAGTTATCATACTGTACCTGAAGTCACAATACAAATGGCAACTCGTAAGAGTGAGTCTTGATGAGTGCTGCCAATGCCAACCCATTGGAAAGGATGACTCCTGCAGTCCTGCTCCACTCACAATCTCCTTATAACTGCTTCTTGCCCATGACTTTCCTTTTGTGTCAACTATCTGTTTGGGAAAAATAAAAAAATTAATTGTTTGCAGGGAAGTGGTGGTTTTTTCCCTAAACATGGTGAGTCTGTTTCTTTATTTAAAAAATTTGCAAAACTAACATTTTAAAAATTGGTTCAATATGAACAGTGGATGATATTACACTTGTTGACCCGTGTGTGTGTGTCTTATATGTGTGCATGTATGCATGTTATGGTATATGTATGTGGATATGTGCGTGTGTGAATATAAATGTATGTAATATTGTATATTCTCAGTATTAGTTGATAGTGTAGCTTACCTCTTATGTTCTTGAAAATATACTATTGTTTTAGTATGTAGTAATGTAATGACTTAAATTCCCATAAGATTTCTTAATACACTACATATTTTAATATTTCCCAGAGTCTCCGTTTGGCATTATTAGTTAAATTATAGCTTTAATTCTTTTATTATTTTTTGTCTGGTCTAATATATCCAGTTTATCCATCATTCCTATTTATGTCATAATTGTTCATATTTTAATATTCTGTACTTAAAACACAATTTTGTATTATTATTATGTCTCAGTTTAATATTAATCAGGAATAATTTGTGTTCTTGAATATAATACTCATGCTTATTGTAATTTTATATCTTATTTATTTCACTCATCATTATTTTCTCAATAGCTTTAATGTTCTGTTGTCTCTGATTTTTTTTCCTTTTCACTGGTTAAGTTTAAGACACGGTGGTTGCACCTTAACTACGCCACTGTAAAAATAAGTCTCAATAAAAATAAAATATAATTGACATGTGAAATTTGACACTGATTGTGTTTGCCAGGTGTTCAGTTACGACTTACGATGGTGTGTGTATTCCTGATTACTAGTAAACAAGTTACTTAAATTACAGTAATGTGATACTTCTGTAGTTCCCCTTATCTTATAACTGTAAAGTTCTCTTGTGCCTTCTTTCCACATTCCTACACCTTGCTAGTAAGTAAACGTTCAGAATGAAACAGATTTTTATACTTATTTTGTTGACCTGATATAAGTCACTGTTTATTATTTAGCCACAACTTGTATAGTAAAATTTCACAGTAGTTTTAAAGAATATTTTCCATTTTTTCCCATTTTTCCAGAACATTTGGAAAAAAACCTGATTTTTCCTTGTTATGACACCACGTGCCTGTGATTGGCCAGTAGAACCCTACGACAAGTAACAGTTAAAACAGCCAATCACTGATGCAGAGCTGCACTTAAGGCATGGAAACCAAATGGGGTAGAAACCTTTTTGCCATAACATTGTTGCACTACGATTTTGTTCTTATGTAACGAATACATCATAAATTATCATCACACCATGCCTGTTCAATGCATTTGTGGACCTGCCACACGTGTTATGTGATTTCATACCTGACTACATTGAGCGGGATGTGTGTTGCTTCCATACCAGGTGCATAAACTGCAACCGTTATGCACTTACCTCTTGAATGCCAATATTTAGAGGGGTGACACATGACAAATTACTTATGCATAGTTAGCGTGCTGACCAGTAATCCATAACCAATTAGGCTTCAGAATCACAAAGGTTTATACAACATCAGGGTTGCAACCCTTATTTGTTCTACTATGTTAACTTGTGATGGCAGCGACGGGAATTGCAGAGGTTGTACATAATCGTTCAATTACACATAGTCATACATGTCACTGTTTCATGTCAAATACTTTGTGCTGTAATCTTTATACAGACACGTGTAAACACACGGCCGTTCATACCTGGGGGAACAATCCCACACCTGAGCACTCACCCTAACCTCCGCACGACTTGAACACATATTCAGCAGTCAAACGCACACAACATGAACACTGGGGAAGGGTTCAACTCGCTACGGCAATTAAACTGACAGTCCCAATAAAATGCACAAAATATATTGTCAGAAATAATCCGGGTACATAAGTAAACATAGCCAATACCAGGCTTAATCAGTACAAAATCCGAAGTCAATCGCTGTTATACCAGTAATACAAAAGTGACAAGAAAAAGCCTCACAGGCATCAAAAACACCAATACACTAACAGAAACGGTCAATGCCGCAATTAACAGGTACAAATTACGCAACTGGGCACGAGCCTACCGCTCGCCCCATACTTGCCTCCCGACCGCGACGACACATCCCCGAGGACAGTGTAGGGAAAGACTGGTAACGAAAGAAATGTAAATTAAGCAAACGCGAACAGAAAACAACACTTACCAGTCAACGAGGATGTGCAGCCGTGGGCGCGAGCAAGCACAGGTAACCCACACGAGAGCTCACTACTAACTAAACTCCTCTCCGGCCGCGAGGGACCGGCTCACGCCGGGAAGGAGGGAGAGAGAAGGGAGGCGGGGAGGGGAGGCACGACGTCCGCCGAAGACGGCCGAAGGTCTAGAGAGGAGGGGCGGGCTACGTCAGAGAACGACGTCACACGAGGCCAAGTCACAGCTAATCGTTCGGCTACGCTCAGATACCATATGTCAAGGGGGGGGGGGGAAGCCACACAATAAGGGCAGACATACATCAACTCTGGCTGAGCCCAGCTCAACTTTCTGCAATGTTTGCAATAAACACAGGTTTAGAATTATTTGTTTTAATTTTTAATGAGTATGTGAGTGGAGTTAGTTGGTGATTTTGAGACCAACTACAGACGTTCTACATTTAATTAATGAAATAAAGCGTGTGGGCTACATGATACAGGAAGAGACATTTGAGAAACTACCCTCTTAACTTCAATTTGTAACACAGATAGCGCCCATTGTAATTTTAATGTGTGAAGTGTCGTGTACATTGGTAAATAATTGTAATGCAGTGTCAGTCTTTCATCATTGTTACACGTCCCATTTGTAGTTCATTGCCTACCTGTCGGGCTACGTGCTTTCTGTTTTGAATAATGTCACCACTGATTTCTCGCAAACTGTTCTCCTGGGAGTGTTTGGACAAGACAACCTTTTTTGTTAATTTTAACATGCTGATTGCTAAATGTATCAAATAAATCTCTTATAAGTTTTCGTTAATAAGTTTCATGCAAATGCAGGGTGGCAACTCCCATTTCAACAATGAAAGGGTTTGATCTTTCCAACCACATTTCCCAAGGTGAATGATCTCCATTATACAAAACACTATTCGCCTATTTGTCACTTAGTCACAATTAGTTTCTAAATTATTTTATTTAAATCATTTCAAAATACAACTTTTGGGGGCGCACAGCTCCCTTAACTTCTTAACTGCGACATTCAACTGTAATTTAATATACAAAATATTGCTTAGCTGCGACATGCAACTTTAGTCGAACACCAAATTAAATAACTCTGGAAACATTATGTATATGGTTTTCCCGCTTAAAAATAACCAAAGTTAACTATTTCCAAAAAACAGATTTTTTTACACTTTTTTGGCAAAATTTTTATCTGTACCATAGCGAAAAGAGTTAAGGGGGCGCTAGATGAGTCATCATAAAATTTGTAGTATTTTGTAGTACATATAATTGGCTATAAAACTTCTGTATATTATGTTTAAATGTTTTCAACTACTGATTCACAAAGAAGAAAGTTAGTGCTTTAATTACCCTTGTTCGCAACGCAATATTACGGCCCGAAATTGTTAGTAAAAATATTTGTCATACTTTATAAATGACACCAATTTACTCTGTTTTATGGTTCTCTCGTGTAATAACAATGGAATATTGTGTATTATCGTTTTAAACAAATGTTTAAAACATAGTTTTTTGAATAGTATACTGCAAATCATGTTTCCTTTAATGAAAATATATTTTATATGTTGTTTAAAGTTTTTGTGTTTATCAAACCTTCTCAAAGAAATTTAGTTTTTAATGCTTAACACCTTTTTAATACAATAAAAATTTTACGTTCTTGTAGAAATAAGTCTTCTTTTAAATTCTAGTTCTTCATAGTTAACATTTGAACAGCATGTTCAACAGGAACCATGAAATACCAGCGATGGGCCGCTCAAGGCTGTAGGTAGTTCATCCCCACCAACAGAGTTTTCTTAGTGCGCTGTCAAAGGCTAGCCTGTGCTCTGTCGCTGGCAACAGGGGCGCAGCATTGCCGTATCCACACAGTAGTGAGACTTGTGAAGTAAATAAACTATCCGCTCATATTATTACGGTTCTAATATAAGCGTTGAGTTGTGTTGTGTATATACTTGATAATGGTTATAAATCCGTCCTATCATATATGTATAATTAAATAAATTAATTAAATAAAAATAATTTCATAAATTACCAAATTTCGCAGATTTAACCATTAACGGACCAGACACTAAAAAAATTCGAAATGTTTGTGTATGTATGTGTGTATATTATATTTTTCAATAATTAAAAAAATTTGTATTAAAATAAATTTAGTTTTTAAATTTGTATTTGTAGATTACAGTCACACTAAAAACCACAGCGTCGCCGGTAAAGTGGTAGAGTAATTAATAGAAAAAATATATTTGTTTAATTTTGCTTATAAAATTTTCCCGAATTAGCACATTATGGATTAAGAGGTACTACCGTACTGTATCAATGCTTTATTACTGTCTTTGTGCTTTGTTTGAGATAAAATCTGTAGGTACGTTTCTCTAGAATTAGGGTATTAGTTTAGACAAGTTAATTACTAGTGATTGTTTATTATAGCAATATATCAATCGGCTCCCAAACAGAGGATCCATGTTTGATTTTCGGTGGGGTCACACTGCGTTCTCCGCTTGCGTAAGTCGTGGCAGGATGATGCCACAGATCGGTGGTTTTTATACGGGATGCATCTCCATCTCATATTCATCAACTTGTGCTTTATTTTCATGATTCTATCGCGGTTCCTACCTACTGTCGCACGTATTCACAGTCATTTGTATACTCACGAACTGTTGTGTGTTTATAAGGCTACGATGTGACTGTTTTGATCACGCCACGTCTCGAGTGATTCAGTATGTGTTTGATTAGTGGTAGGCAATTTCAGGGATGTACCTGACTTCTTTCGGTGCCAAGCACCATGGAGTGAAAGTTAATTCACAGAATTCATGGATCTTCTATGATCACTTCTTTCTGAGAGGATAGGGGAGGGAGCGCATTAGCATGCGTTATTTTTGCATGCACACAATCTGGAAATTTAGGTTATCTATAAAATAATCACGCACCAAACTCTTTTCTCTCCAAAACCCTAGGGTAAGGTATTGTTACAGACCCGGAAATTTTGAGGGTTCAGTGACCTGTACATTGAACTCTACAGTGCTGGGTACAATTAAGTTTGGCTGTTTGTCCAGACAGTAATATTGTTACAAGTTTGAGACATAAACTTTATGTGTGGGCAATGCCCTTGAGTTCTTTTGGGATATAGGTCTTATAATTAGAAATAAAAGAGTTAAATTAAGTACTGGATTTAATAGCTCACAAAGCTACGAAATACACAAAACAGTAATCAACTATAACTCTCACAACACAATTAGTTATGCACAAAATTACTCCTATGTCACAGACACGTTAATTAACTTTGACAATTAAAGCACAAAAAATGTCTACCGTTAATTAATTAAACACTACAAATCAGAATAAAGTTCAGTAATATATCCAATCAACAGTCTCTCAAATGCTGACAGTGTACAACCTTAATAGTCCGCAGTGGTGATGAATCGCCGTGTGCTGCGCAGCACCCCGAGTACACCGCTGTCTTCACTCTTGAGGTCTTCGGTTCGACTCCCGTCGCGCACCTCCTTCTTCGCTCGTGAGCCCGCCGCAGCAGTCCTCTTGGTTCGCCCAACACTGCTCTGAAGGTAGCCACCTGCCGCCTCACAGTAGACTTTGACGTCACCAAGATGTCTTCACCAGTCTCTCTCCACAGGCGTAGCACCTTCTTCTAGCACTACTAATAACGAACTCTCCCCAAATGTGCTGATTCTACGGTTTTATACTCCTCGAAACAGTGGGGGAATAACCACATTACAGGGGTATAAAAGTAGACATTACTACATGTTTTGGACATGAATTGAGTCACGTAGGCCACCCTCGTAGGGTTAAGACGCAGTTGTGACAGGTATCTATGATATAGCTTCGGCGTGACTGCCATCACGTAGCTGCCCAGCCTATGATTTAGGGGCCAGTCCACAAAGTGTTACGAAACAGCTGCCGACCACTGGCCTCCAGGTACATGGCACGCAACAATATGTTCCGACCCCTTGAAAGGTAAGACTAGACTCGGTCCTCACTTCTTCCCAGGCGTGTTATTGACTGACTGTATCCCAGGGCACGTCTGGCAAAACAATATCCAATTATAAAGAGACTGAATTTTATGTTTGCTGTGTAGCTTTTCCAGTAATTGAATTGCGAAATTTTTGTGTCTTTAAGAGTGAGGGAGGATTGGATTACGTTGTTTTTAGTACGAGGAGGAGCAAACACATTACTTTGTTCGTACCCCTCCCCTTCGTAAAAGTTGAAACATAATATCAGTTCACTTTTAGTCAAATATTTTTTGGGTCTCTAAAAATACTCTGTCAGATAATTAATGTTGATTAATAGATTTTTATTGCCATACTGTTAATATTTGAGGTTCTTTAGCTAATTCACAGCAATTTACGATTTATTATTCACACACCAATGTAATGGTGGACAAATGTCTTTGTGTGCACTGATAACAATCCACAGTTGTTGTGTCAATCTGATCTTTTATTTATTTATTGATAACCTCGGATACGTGTTTAAGGCACGGCACCAGTTTTCGGAACGTCGCCAATTTTTTGAAATTCGACATCAATATTTTGGTAATAAGATGATTAGATAATTTCATTGAACCAACTGTGCGGCATCTTCATCAAACTCTATACTTACGAGTTGCACTATGAATTTTGGATGTCACTCACATGAAGTATTTTGTTGGAGCGAAACGAAGTTAGTGTTTCATTATTGTGATGTGTGGAGGTTGTGTTGTAGAGTGTGCTAAGCATGTAAGTATTTTATAAATCTTTATCTTTCCAGTTATCTAACTAAATTTAACAGTTTGGCATACTATAACTTTACAAAAAATGGGTTTCAGAGGTAAAATACTTCGGGAACAATTCCAGAAATTTGGGGATATTCATGTTTTGGAAACTAGATCTAAATATCATTCCGTTACATGAAGATATTAAAGACATATACAGAATGCAAAAATAGAATGTGACTGTCCTATCCAATTATTTTTTGTCAATTAGATTTTCTGAGCTAGGAACAAAAAGTATGGCTACGATTGTATTATGAACGAACAGAAATGCCTACGATATTAATTCGAGTTGAAGTGTAGCAGGAAAAAAATTTTTCAGTCCTGAAAAGAGTCCTTAAAAATATTTTAGAAAGTCTTTAGAAGTCCTTATTTTTCATTGTACCACAGGAGTACGAACCATGTTAGAAGAACCTCTGTACAAGGAGACAATAAGTAGTCCGTAGGATTGTCGTTAAAACTAGCGAACCACTAGTTTTTGGGACAGAAATTTAATAAATAATGTTGTGTAAAATTTATTTTAAACATTAAAAGAAAATTTATTAACACAAGAAATTTAAATAGATTGTTACAAGTGTCTGACCTATTTTTGATTGCTATACAGGTTGCAAATCATGATTAGCTGAAGTGGACAAGTGACTGGAACCTGAGTAACACGTTTACTTGGGGCTTTGAGTCTGGGGTACCCTTGAATGCAGGTGTGCAGACATTTCATTCCAAAAATTTTCAGGAGTTGGCGTTTAGTGTGGACCGCCCTAGAATATGGTTGTACTGATGTGACTGCGGATGATTGAATTTAGTTTTGAATTTAAACTGCACAATAATCTTTGCTGTCTGGTTAGGAAGCAGAGCTGAAGCTTTTATTGACCATGAAGGACAGTTAGCCTGATTGTTGTGTTTATTACAGATGGGGTTCTCGACAAACTTGCAGGGTAAAGCTGCTCATGAAGCTTTGCTCTCTCGTCAGGAAGCAGAGCTCAGACTGTTGATGACCATGAAGGGCTGCCTCATGAACAAAGTGAAGTGCGACCGTCAGTATGCTGATGCTTTGTGTTCAGTTGTGTCTCAGGGCAGGAAGATAGACAAATCTGAGGAGCTAGTGGGCAGCTTGGTGTTGCAAGTAAGTGTTTGGTTATCTGTCATTTTGATACTTTTCTAATACTTACATAGGGCATATGACAGTTTTCTTCCAGGAAAAAAAGCACTCAATTCCATAGTATACATACATACGTATTCACAATATTATGTTGCCTTGTATTTGTCTGTCTGTCACCATGTATTGAGTGGATAACTAAATATAACAAAGATGATGTGGTACAGAAGGACACTAGCACCCTTGCATAATACTATTCTTGAGTGCAAACTATAAGTGTTTGTCACCACTTCAAGGTTGCTCTCTACATTTGTCTGTCTGTCACCATGTATTGAGTGGATAACTAAATACAACAGGCATAATGTGGTACAGAAGGACACTAGCACCCTTGCATAATACTATTCTTGAGTGCAAACTATAAGTGTTTGTCACCACTTCAAGGTTGCTCTCTACATTTGTCTGTCTGTCACCATGTATTGCATGGATAACTAAATACAACAGGCATAATGTGGTACAGAAGGACACTAGCACCCTTGCATAATACTATTCTTGAGTGCAAACTATAAGTGTTTGTCACCACTTCAAGGTTGCTCTCTACATTTGGCTGTCTGTCACCATGTATTGAGTGGATAACTAAATACAACAGGCATAATGTGGTACAGAAGGACACTAGCACCCTTGCATAATACTATACTTGAGGCAAACTATAGGTGTTTGTTCTCACTTTAAGGTTGCTATCTACATTTGTCTGTCTGTCACCATGTATTGAGTGGATAACTAAATACAACAGGCATAATGTGGTA
>PNEQ01134267.1:0-14960 GCA_003012365.1 Medauroidea extradentata | reverse complement strand
CCGGACAGTGGCAGGATTGTTACCTAAAACATTCTTATTGTTTCACTCAAACAAATGCAGCTTGGTAAGCACAAACATATTTCACCAAACATATTATTTAGTTCTACCAAATGTATATTTGTTCTGCCATATATGAACGTACCATTTGTTTGAGGGAAACCAATTATATTTTATAGTACCATTTCTTTTTCTCAGTGTATAACTTTGACATGCGATGTTGCAACACGCTGTATTTTAATAAATGTCCTGCATCAAGACTTTCATGCCTATAATGCACCGCAAACAACCATTTTCGTCGTTTCCGATAGCGGGAAAAAATTTCTCAGTGATTAGTGGGAATCCCAAAATAGGTTAGACGTATGTAACTTACTTTGAATACTTGTCCTGATAAGACGTTAGTGCAAATTTCGAAAAACTTTTGCTGGCTTATGTTCTGCACACCACTCGGCGTCCAACTTAATATTGCTGTCAACACACTTCCATATCACTTAACGATTTGTTCAATGGCCTTGTTTCAAATTTTAAAAATGTGTCATCAAACGAAATAATGCGAATATAAACAATACCCGCAACACTAATGTCAGACATCCCAGAAAACCAAGCGTGAAACAGGAAATCAATTAGTGATTGTTTCTTCATTTCACCCTAAGCGTTTTAAAATGACATAGTGCACTAATGGTGCACATTCACAATATTGAGCTTTATTTTCGCAGAGAACGATAACGTTTTTCAAATCAACTAAAATATTCATTCTTTAAAATACGTATTAAATATTCTAAATATGCTTCATAACGTAGCTAATGGCTGTAAGCGAGCCGAAAAGGTAAGAAAATTGATTACTTAACGTTGGTATCAAACATCGTTCAACTTTTAAGAAGCAAACAAAACATTTTTTATTCACAAATGAATATATTGATTAATTTTTTTACCCGTAAACGCATACCAGTAAACTTTTACTAACCTTGAAAATTAAATCATATCAGTAAAACAAACACTTAGGATACCTGTGTTAGGTAAAAAGATAGAAGTTATTGTGTTTTTTTAATGGTACACACAGACTAAAATATATAAATTAATATTTAAAACATCAAATTTTTTGTGACACTCCAAATCCACCCTGAAGTAACGCAGTACTTTTACTTTCAGTGTACTCTTTTGTTTCTCTTATTAGGATTGTTGCTACTGTTTGTATGTACAAAGAAACTGCGGCTTCAGCATGCGCTCAGAAATACCTAAAAGATGAAGTATTAAAATTAATGTATTTCTTTCTTATGACAACTAAGGAATTGTTTACAATCAAGTTTGGAATGACTGTTGTTAGGAGATTGTGAAATAACTGTATTTTAAAAATGTCGCAAAAAATATTTTTACTCTAGTCAGCCGCTGACAGGAAACTCGGCGAAGAAGTAGTTCAAGCCATTCAGTAAAGCTTTTATTTTCATAATCTTCTTCATTGATTATGATCTGATATATAATACGTGTTCTGTAGAGGGTGTTCGGACACTGTGCGTGAAGTTCAACAACCATCACAAATGTCTCATTATTGTAGTCGTAGCTACCAACTTTCTTGTCAGGACACGTAACTTCAAGCAGGCAACCATTATGTCTACCAGACACCATAATCCAACTGAATTCTCTTTCTGTTTTCCTTACATATGAACAGTAATTAGCACAAACTATTACAAAACTTATCTTGACAAAACCCTTAATTTGGGCGGCAACATTCTCGCATTATAACTGCTACCGGGCATAGCGATTCATATTTACAAACCCAGATAAATATACCGAGTGAGGAAACACGTTCGACTGGCATTCGTAATGACCTGGTTCGATCCTCGGCTAACGCCATCCTGATTTCGGTTTTTCATGGTTTCTCGAAATCGCTTCAAGCGAATGCTGGGGTGGTTTCTTTACAAAGGCCATGGCCGACTCCTGTCCCAACGCCTGTAGTTGTACCAAGTTGTTTGTCACTGTCTCTAATGACGTCGCTGTCGACGAGACGTAAAGCCCACTTACCTACCTACCTGCCAGATAAACGTTATACTGTAACAACTGAATACTGCCATCGTCATCTACTTGTAACGCACTGAATCTTCACTGCGTGGTAAAGTACTGTTATTTTGTAAACTGTAAGCTTCTGCAGTAGGTAATTAACAGTATGTTGACATAGAAAATGATATAAATGTGATCCAAAATAAATACGCACTATAACAATTCAAATTTTACCTACGTATTATTTCAGTTTAGTGAGCTGAATCTCACGAATAATGACTGTACTCACGATGTCTTAAGACTTTCTCACATTATAAACTATCTATTATATACAATACATAAAATTTAATTTCCTGGATGGAACGATCCGTTTACAACCACTCGATAAAGTATATTTAATAAAAAATTAAGCGACTATTTAAAATGTACCGTAAAATTCTTATGAAAATTAACCAAACAGTAAATAAGGTAGTTATTTTAAAATCATCACAGCATCATTTACGAGGTGGAAATAATTTGTTAAACAAAAATACATTGTAATTTTTACAGACAATATTGTGCGTATTAATTTTCATCTTTGTTAACATTCGTACTATATTTCCTGTGTTATTATATCCAGGAGACCAATTTCCGGCGGTTGACAGTTTGGATTCAAGTAAATATAAAATACGATCGGAACGAAGATCGTTGAAGAAATTCAGAATATTTAATACTTTGAATGACAAAACGGCCGCAGCTATGCTATGATTTCAATAAGAAGTCCCATTGCATTCAATAAATAGAATTCAATAAACTTCACGGTAAACTGAAGGAATATTTCATCTAGTGAAAAAGCCGTTAGTCATCCATCTAGTTTGTCAAATAACCTCAGGGTATATAAAGTGTTTCTCTTTTTGAAAGAATACCACTGCAGAACATAATTAAAAACTCTGATAAAGTTCTTCCGACTCTAACTTAAGTGTCTTGACGCTGGACAAATACAACTTGAGTTGCAAGGAATAGTCGACATCCAAGTCAGCCATTGAGACACACTAAAATTTCAGGAAGTCTGCGCCACTGAAAATTGTTTTATTTGCTACGAAAATTAAAACATTATCTTAAGGACGCTGCCTACCGCGTCCTTCAAATGCGTAGTAACGTACAGGGAAATACGTATTATAACGAAACTACTTCCCACGTGACCATTGTACCAACGTACGAAAGAAAAATAAACTTCAAACAAGGACGAAAGGCGTTATTAAGACACCATGCTCATTTAAATCACCGTTGCTAAGCCATCCAATATAGCTAAAAACGGAAATTTCATGGGCTGTCGTGCTTTAAAATGTACAAACTGGTTGCATACGTAACTCAAGACAGAATCATGCACGAACTTCGCTAATGACGTACAACAAATAAAAGCATGCGATGAACATTTTAAAGACCCGTAGTAAATATGCATTGACAGAAATCAATTCTTGGCTAGTTGTGGCGCGTTTCAAGGTCACCCATTGCTCCGTCGCTTCTGTGCTTGTATCGCAAAGGTAGGCGACACCCTTATGTTCGAGCTGGAAACAAAAACCGATCGCAGTAATAAAAAACGGAAAATATTAATTTTCTTTGTAGTTGTTTATTACGTTTTATAAAGTCTTTTCTTTAAAGTAGTTAATTGATTTTGCTTGTGAAACGATTTCAATTATAAAAATGAAGGTAGTAAAGTTAAGCTAGCAATGGCATGAATAGACACTACGACGTAAATGCAAATACCGCAATAACCTAAACATGATTGAAGTTCAAGCTACAACATAAGTTCAACTGGAAAGACCTGCTACTCCATGGCATGATAATTGATAATGCTTAGCCGGAAAGCAGCGAATCATCAATATGCACACTTGAGAAGCGTTTAATGGAAATCTTTGACTTCCTGTGGGTAAACGTAAAGTAATTAAAATAAAGAAATATTAACGAACACAATTAAATTAGACGAATCTCCACTAATCAATGGTTGAAATGCATAAATATGTAGCTGTTAATATTGTACCTTCTACGATACATTGAATTATGACTACATAAAACATGTTGTTACGAGCAAGGTTATCGGTGCATTGAAAGCCGCGCTATATTACATGCAGCATCAAAACTTGGGTCCATAATGCTTCCACTCTTAGACCGATGTAAACAAACGACGTCAATATTATTTCGCCTCGAAAGCCAGTGATTGGTCGCTGTCAGAACTATATTGACGGGTGGCTACAAGTTAATCAAATCACAACAGACTTAACACAAATCACTCGTGTATTATATAACTTATACGTGTACTTGCGTTAATAGTCGATTTCCGAACTCAAATCCGATTTCAAGGAGAAATCTGGCAAATTCTCGTCAGCACTTACAACGGCAAGCACTTTATTTTTATAGTTGGCGTTTCGTTACGCAAGACAAACGAATGGACTTTATAAAGCACATAAATTTTAACAAAACAAAAACCAACACTTGCCGAGCACACTTTGTTCCCGTTTTCTCTTCTTTCCAGGTGTCACAAGTTTTCCTTTACCTGGAATTACTTTCGCGCACTGAAAACACTGGCAGCGCACGCGCACTCGTCATCTCAGCAGTAATAGCAGCTAATTCCTTCACAAGTGAAGTCTGATGCTGCTGACAAAGGTAACTAAACACATTCAGAACGATTCTCTTTTCGACACTTTTCCACGGTTTTCACTGAACATTTTTCACGACATCCAGCGAACGATTCTTGACTGCGACACGCCATGCGGCTCGACACAGGTGGAGTATTAAACAATTTGATTGTATTTTCAGTTTTAGAGCCATAATGTTTATTATGATTGTATTATCAAAATTTTCTCTTTGACAAAGCATATAGGATATATTCTCGGCAACTAGCTTGACATAAATAATAAATGAATATTTCATTAATTGATCATGCAGAATCATTGTCGGAGATTTCTTGAAAGTTAACATATTATTCTCTTGCAATGATTCTGCATGACAAATTATTGAAAGATTCATTTATTATTTATGTCATGCAGTTTACCAAGAATATATCCTATGCTTTGTGGAAGAGAAAAGTTTTGATGGTACAAATATAGTAAATATTATGTCTCAAAAACTGAAAGTACAACAAAATTGTTTAACCCTCCCTCTTAAACTGTCAGGTAGGAGTCCAGACTCTTCAACACGAAGCGTGGGAACATTGATGACAGACTGTTCACACTATTCATGGTGCATGCGCGGGTTATAGAAAACGACTGGCCTTCTTTTTAAGCATCTTGTTGATTGACACATATATAATATCCACACCTGGTAGCAAAAACATATACGGCGTGCGAGATATAAATTTCATTCCTTAATAAGAAATAGCCAACGATTAACGCTTATAAATTGGAACTACTTTCAGGTACGTATTGACACAATGCTTAGGACACCCAATAATAAACTATTAACCCACGTGTATTTGTTTACACGAACTCGAAACGAAAGTAAGAGTAAAGGGAGTACAGGTACATACATGGTAAAGCCGCTTCGGCTACTTTCGCCTCTTCATTCGGCTACGTCCGTACTGAACGAGAATCTACGCCTGCTCCAAACCTTAGCGCGTTTAGACATGAGGGATTTCAGCGCCACAAATTAATTGTTATAATTCCGTAACTTAACAACTTATATTTAGCGAACAACGATTTCTGAGCTTTTAAAATTAACCAAAACTTTTCAACAAGGGATGGGGAAATTGTGAAACAGGACGTACCCGAATCAAGGTTACGGGAACAGCTGAAGCAGTCTTCATCGAGTAAGCGCCTAGAAGTAAGTTACGCTACCCTCTTCCTGGGTGGGCACCGAACTTAGTTAATTCCATTGGGTAGCAGCCATGACGTGACACCAGCGGTAAATTACTGTATGTGTTTGCTCTTTGGACGCTGTAGTTAATATCGCTGATTACAGGTAAGTAAGACCATATCCCGGGCAACATACTGCGGCATTAGAGGAATCAAAGTTATAATGCCACCTGTAAGGACGATTGGATGTTAACTTCCAGTTTATTAGAGTTAAAATTGAGGCGGCGACATGCGAAGGCTGTGTTTGTGTGCGAGAGGGGATAATATATAAGGCGCTACGAGCGACGCCGGCCGGCACATGTATTGTGACATCGCCTCTAAAGCTGTAAGTACACGCAGTGTTCCCGCGTTAACAGTTTTACTGTGGGGTTTAAACGGCGAGTGACCCTATAATTTTATTGGGGCCGCGACGGCCGAGTGGTCAGACAACTCGCTTCCCCCCAAGGTGATCCGCGCTCGATTCCCGGCGAGGTCAGTTTCCCGACTTTCGCACATGGGAATTGTGCCGGACGATGTTACTGGCTGGCGGATTTTCTCAGGGGTCTCCCATTCACCCCACCCATATCGTCGCTGTGCTTCTCCATTGTAGGGCCTAACTTCATGACATCCCTCAGAGTACGCAGATGCCTAGGAGCTCCCAGTATTACATCTGTATTCGGGGTACGATACCCTGGCTCTAAGGTATCCCCCTCATGCGATGTTTATTTTATAACTTTACCGAACCCGTCACTGTAGCATAGTCAATGGGACTGTAGACTTCAATTTCGAATGAATTTTGTACATATATTTCGAAATACAACCATATAGAAAAAGCAGATTTTAACCAAGTTTGAAGGGCTCCTAAAATGCGTGGTGTTTTAAATGTCATATTCCAAGTGTCTTTATCTCATAAATAACCATTGTAAACGCATGTTTACTCGTCTTTGAGAAAAACCATAACCCCGAACAAGCTGCACGCAGTTCGAGTGCCAGCTAGGTGACCGCCTTAAGGGCGCCGCCTACCCGCGCGTGAGAGGCTCGAAAGCGATGGAGCAGTAAGGTCGACCTTGAAGCGCGCATCCAAGTCAAACGCTGAACTAGCGTGCAAGGTTCCCGCCGAACTGTTTTTACTATGGGACATAAGCGGTGACCATCTAATTTTATTGTTGGAAAGTCTGCTACTAAGGTCAGTGCAGGTCGCAACCTAAGTTTCACATACATCCGGTTAGTACATTTTGAAGTATGGCAGTCTGAAGAGGCCGTTTTTAGTCATGTTGGAGGGCTTATAAACAATGTTTTTAATGAGCGTGGCGTCTTAACAATGAGGTTCCGACGTTGTCTGAAGTTTGCTTTCTTTTCGTACGTTGGTACAATGGGCACACGTTGAATATTTTCGTGGAAAAAACCTGTTTACGAACACACTGCAAGGTATTTGAAGCGTGAGGTAGGCGGCCGCCTTAAGGGCGTTCCAGAAGGAAAAAAGTCATTATGTTATATTTATGTGAATCAAAAATAGGTTTTGCAGGCGTTACTTGGGAGTACATTATCCTCTATCAAAGATATTAGCTCAGCCAGTTTTCCCATAAAGGCATGGCATTTCAAAGTCAACATTTGCATGTTTTTAGTTCATACACAACACGAAAACCGTTCAACATAATGAAACGAAATAATTCGCAGTAAAGTACATGCCATGGGCTAGGACTGGAGGCATATAAAATCCAAAAGAAAAAATATTTTTATATTTAAAATACAATTTTAAGTGTAACAAATAACCTCCCAATTTCAAAAATGTAGAAAAAAAACTGTCTGAATGGGTATTTATATACGTAAAAACCTAGTTAGTGACATGCAGTTTCATTGTGAATTATTTCGTTTCATTATGTTGATTGATTTTCGGGGGTTATTTGAAGTAAAACATGCAAATTTTGACTTTGGAATGTCACTATGGGAAAACTGGCTGAGCTAATTTTTTTTTATGTAGCAGAATAATGTACTCCTAAGTTATGTCTACAAAACAAACAGTTTCATACAAACAAAAATTATGATGTATTCCCTCTGGAACGCCCTTGCTGATTTTCGCTGGTCATAGGCGGTGCTTTCCAGAAACGGCCATGTGAGTATAAAGAACTTGTGAGCTACCAGCGACTGTGGTGGATGGAGGAGAATAGTCACGAAGGCCGTGGAGGAAATGAAAGAAAGAAGTGATAGCGTGCGATGAAGGACACGAGTAAGAAGATACTCGAGGGACTTACGTGACAGAGAGAGAGGGAGAGAGAGAGAGAGAGAGAGAGAGAGAGGGGGGGGGGGGACAGAGATACAGAGAAACTTGTTAATAGTAGAACTGTTGTATGAACGGATATTATTTCTCGTTCGTGACATTTCATTCTTCAGATACAAACATGTACAGTACATAGAGGTAACGTATACGGGGTTTACGTCTCGTCAACAACAAGGTCATTATAGACGGAGACACAACTTGATGCAATGACAATAGCTGGGAGAGGAGCCAGCCATGGCCTTTGTTAAGGGCGTGGATTTCCGCAATTTTCATCATCGTTATTTTATTTTTTAGTTTAACCAGATATTTATTTTCTTATTTTAGACACAAAATGTGACTAAATGTAGCTCTTATGAAATTTTTTTATCTTACATATTTTTCGCGTAATGGCTTGTTAAAGTCATATTTTGCATGTTTTGCAGGCTACAATGACATGCTCATAAAATTAAGAATAAAAATTATTTGAATTAAAAAAAATGCTGAAACTGAAAATAAAAGTTTTAAAAATTCAATATTTTTTTAATAAAAATAATTTTTATTCTTTAATTTTATGAGCATGTCATTGTAGCCCGCAATGTCTTTATACACTATGGTTTTTTTGAGTTTGGTATATCTGTTGGTTTTAGTGTAGTCGTTAAAACGGAAACATGACAAATATGACTTTAACAAGTCATTACGCGAAAAATATGAGAGATAAAAAAATTTCATAAGAGCCAAATTTAGTCACATTTTGTGTCTAAAATAAGAAAATAAATATCTGGTAAAAATAAAAAAAAATGATGATGAAAATTGTGGTAGCCCGCGCCCTTAAGGAACCATCCCAGAATTCATCTGGAGCGATTTCTGGAAATCATGTAAAACCGAAATCAGGATGGTCGGAGCGGGAGATCGAACCTTGGTCCTCCCGAATGCCGTTGCGCTACATCGCTTGGTACATGCATGCAGACATATTAGTTGTAGACAGTTGTTAATAATGAATGCTCTGAAGTTTGAATTAAAGAAGTGCATTAGCAATATTCTTTCATTTCAATTAAAATTAACACCTTCATCCTTAAGAGTGTGTAGCAGATAGTTAAGCGCTTAAAACATCAATTGAGATCTACGCCTTTTTCGAAGCCAATATGGACAAAATACTCAATGGCAATTGTAGATAATTGTATTTGCCAACTTTATGAGTAAATATTTATCCAGAATTACTAATTCGTTACGCGTGATCTCTTGCGCCGCAGTTAAATTCACGAGGTTCCGGCGGCAGAGATTTTGCCTGAGAAGTTCGCAACACTGGAAACAATTTTGTTTATAACGTTGGCTAAAACTAATGTCTAGGATTGCTATTGTTTAATTTTCACAAATTGGCTTCAAGAAACGTACAGTTTCACATTAATGCATTTAGCGTTGAACTATGTACCACGCCCTCTTAAGAACCGCTTGTTACTGTAACTAAGTAACACAAATAAATAATACACTACTACACCAAAAATATTGTGTAACTCTCCCGTCACTTCATCCTAACAAAACTAATCTATTCTTGGTAATGCTCATAACTCAAAAAATTTAAACCCCAGCTAGAGTTTTAAATATTTCCTCAAAATTGCTTGGAATACTGTTGGTCAAATGAAGATGGATAGTAGTGACGCCACAAAAACGCCCCTACCGCTGCCGTATTTATTGGAAGAGGTTTAAAGGGTTTCGTTTACAACCATTATTTACGAATTGGATCGGTTATAAAATTTATTGGTTGTTTGATGTCTCAGCCAATTGGATTTACCCTTTGCGGAAATATAAATTTTATAACTTGCGTTCCCGCACAGTGTTGGAATGGAAACGAAACATTGCAGTAATTACAATGTAAGGAGTAAGTGATGCTCTATCATTGGCTTATAATTGGTGGATAGTATCATGTAAGTGTGTATGTTGATTTATTGATGTGTTACGTACATTCAAAATATACATAAGCTGCTTCATTGACAGCAAAATGTGGATTAGGAATAAAAAAAATATTAGTAAAATTGGATATATTATAGTTCACATATTTTTAATGTATACATGGTGCATAATAACTCAATTTACTTTACATGTGGCTGCAGCATCATTACTGATGCGTTATGACAGTTGTAGAACAATTTTCCATGCAGTTTTTTTAAACAAATATCTATTTCAACAACTACTTAACATTATTTATACACTGAACGCACTTTCAGAAATAATTGTTTATCCCATAATGCTGCATTTAATTCAAACTTTGAAACCGACCTTCAAACCTTTATTTGAAAGCAAGCGACCAACATTTTATGGTGAAAATAAATTGGTAGCCACTTTTCGAGAAATATTAATTTTAAAACTTCACTGTAAGATATAGTTGAAGGAGGAAATATTGTAAATGAAAGTTCCATAATATTTTTTTAATTTTTAAGGGGTTTCTTGTTTTTGTTACATAAATAATAACAAACACGATAAAATAATTTAAACAAAGTGTAAAACAATTTTTATAGTTCTTTAATCACAGTTGTAAATATTTTAACACTAAATATTATGCCATGCAAGATAAAACAGTCACAGTGGTATACATTATCTTAAGTGTTTCTATAAATCATAGCAATTCTTCTGAACTAGGTCAATTAGTTCGCATTCAAACAATAAGTTTTTTGTTTGACTACTTTTACTACAATTGTATCATAAAATTAAAAGTATAACTAAATGCAAACCTCTTAATTAATTTCCATTAAACTTATCTATCAATAACTAGTATCCTGTACTTCAATTGTAAGATACCGTGGTAAAATAGCGTAATTTTGAAATTTAAGTTGCAAAAATAAAAAAAGTGAATTTGTCATATTATCTTAATTTATTTTGCTCCTTTCTCACACTTTTCTCGTGCTAGTGCCTGATAAAATGTCACAGAAATTTTTAAATATAATAAATGCATTCAAAATTGTTTTTAACTCTTTGAACGCCTTTGAGGGCATAGTTGTTGGCATAGTGGCTATGACACTCGCCTCCCACCAATGTGATCCGGGTTCAATTCCCGACAGTATTGGTCCCCGGATTTTCGCATGTGAGAATCATGCTGGACGATGCCGCTGCTCGGTGAGTTTTCTCGGAGATCTTCCGTTTACCTCCGCCCCTTCATTCTGGCGCTACCCCATACTCACATGATGTTACCCCTCACCAGCGTTAAAGACCTAAATGTCGAGTGCTGACCAAAATTTTTTCACTTGAACGGCACACAACAAAATGCTTTTAACATTGTTCGAAACTGATATGAAGGAACCACAAAATGTAAGCATAGGAAATAGTTTCTGTCACCTTGAGAAGGAAGTATTTGCTTCGAAAGATGCCCTTCTGTTGAACTACTTTTGACACCGAAATTTCGCACGCAGTACGTAAGTTATGTCTGCTAAGGAACCGAATGTAAAGAACTTTACATGTGTGTTTACCTATTTAAGGTCCTCTGTGTGTCTCTAAAGTTGATATTTATGCTGCCGAATGTGACGAAAATTGGTGTTTTTGCTGTCTTTTTTAGGTGTGATAATATTGGCGTAGAATCTTTTAAAAGTGTAGATGTGTGCAATATACCCTTATCTTTAATAGTACATAGTGCAATGACAGCTGAATGCCTCGTAGAGGCATGTTGGCCAGAAGAATGCGCTCCTGCAGTTTAGTGACTTGCACATAGAGGCTATGGTGAGTTGTGAAAAGTGTGTTGTGTCGCCCTTACTGCTTCCGCTCTTACAGGCTCCGAACACGCAAAATACGTCCACCCGGGTCGATTAAATATCGCCGCCTGCTATTTGCACCGATGCAGCGCAACGCAAGTGCAGAGCAAGTTAAGGCGATGTTCCAGTAAAATTTTTGAGCGCGACAGCTACAAACGCACGTGGACAGAGAGCCTTGTGGGAGGGTCCAACCTTGGCCTGGAGGGGAGGTGAAACCGAACCAAATGCTTGAGGTCTTGAGGGGAGGGGAGAAAGAATGCGCGGATAATATGCGCGTGAATCATTCAGCTCGCACCCGGCGGGGAAGACGTATCCAGTGTCCGGCCCAACTTATCGATAGACTTCCCAATCCCGGAAAACTTAGAATAGAGCTCCAGATTGCAGCCGAGTGAGTTTCTTGGTAACCTGCTGACGGTGGGTGCATTGACCACGACATTGATTATGTACTATAAATTACACAGTGTTTTTCTACAATAAAATAAACCTGGAACACTAACCAATTTTACACATATTGCCCAAACTAGGAACCTACTTTTCCCATGATAGATATGCGACAAATGTGATACTGATAAAAGAACGAAAACTGCAAACACGTTAATCTTTAGCAGCCTCACTCGAGTATGTAGGACACAGAGTAACTTTTTGTACATTAAAACATAATGTGGCCCGTACCACTAATTTTAAGTGTGCAGTTGGGCGGTTCACGTGATAAAATAGTCCACGCACTTTGGTATAATTTGTGCCACAGACTAATGCACGTATTTGTTGTGGTACAGTTCTCTTTGGTCTATTGTGTGTCCATATTTTACTGTCGGGTCTTCCAGTGATGCCAACATTATATTTTCCTCACTCACTCCTGCAGTCAGATGTTAAAATGATTTTGTGACAGGAATATACTATTGTATTTTAACACACGTAACTTGTAAGAAAGTGCATTCGTAAGTGGCATAGAGTATATATACTGTATGTACACAGGCATATTTATTAGACATTTCGATAAAACATTTGTAGTGCAATTTATATTTTGCACCCGACATGAATGCCGTCCAATACAGAAATGAAAATTAAGTATAGAATAAATAATATATATGTATATATAATTTTCTAAGAATTTTTTAGTTATGCAATACAGAAATCAAACACAACCGCTTTACCAGTTTGCGCTTAGTAATTAGGCCTTCAAAGTTGTCAGCAAGTGCCATGGCGTAGTAGTGTTCATGTAAATATTTTACATATTTTCAAACAAAATTCACTGCATCAAATTATAAATAGCGAAACAAATGTATTCATGTCACACACACACATATAATATATATATGTGTGTGTGTGTGTAACATATAGCATTTGTTGACAACTTTGAAGGCCTAATTCTTAAGTGTAAACTGGCAAAGTGTCTGTGTTTGCTTTCTGTATTGTATAACTAAATAATTCTTAGAAAGGTTTCGGACAAAAGTGATATTGTTAAACCCCTTCAGTGCCAGGTTTTCTTCTTACTGTGTTTGCTAAAAAATATTAAAAGTTTTTAAACAAATTAAACATAAATATATGTTTTAGGCAATAAAAATTGTCTTAAAAGTAAAAAAAAATGGTTTTTTTTTTTTTTTAATTTTTAAAAATTTTTATGTTCTTTTTCTTGCTGATCTACAGCCCGAGATATCTCGGGCAAATGTCTTAAGGGTTTGTTATTGATTGCCTGGAGAAACGTATAATTTCGTAGATGGTAAGTTAGGGTTGATTAATTGATTGCTCATTTATGCCAACGTGGACACTTATACCGGCGTCATAAATAAAGGAATACCAAATATTGATTAATATTTTCTTCATATTTAATTGCAGTTAGGTTATACAACAAACGCTAGGCACAAGACACAAGAGGTCTTGTCCCATTCAACAGCACTGAAAACACGGCTTACGGAAACTCAAACCATTGAATATTTAACAAATATATTAAAAGTCTACACAAAATTACATACAATATCAGTGTAATATAGTGTAGTAACAGACGAAAATGTTTTAAACAAATAGTGTAAACTAGTAATAAGAGAACTCTTGAAAAATACATAACCCAGAAAATAAATGTATGCTATAATGAAGACAGTAAAATTAATAACTGACCATCACATATAATTAAAATGAAAACATCAATAATATAAACAATCCGAAAATTAAGTAGAACTTGAACAACAAAACAAAATTTGTCTTTCATCCAACTAATATAACGTGTGTGTGTGTGTGTGTGTGTGTATATATATATATATAGCGATTTCTTCACAAAAGCCGTTGAATAACATATCATAAAAATGCATCATTACAAAATTAATGCAAAATAAATTATAAGCTATACACTAGGCACATTTTATAACCAATATCCACAAAGAATTAAGCACAAAATGGTACAAACAATTGCAATGTTTAATTGGAAAGTATTATGGTACTATGTTGCTATTAACAATAAAATAGTCACTAGAAATCCTGATTTAGGGCCGTATCGCAAGACTTAAACACTTACACACCTCTGTCATCAAAGTACCAAAATTATAATACTTTATAACATACCAATGGTTTAAAATGAACATGTAATCAAGGCAATGTTTTGAAAAATATACACTTATAAATACACACACACACACATATATATATATATGTGTACTCATATGTATGTATATACTGTTACACACATACAGTTTACACGCAATTATATACATTTAAAAAGTGAGACACAAAAACAGTATATCAAACAAAATTTTAAAAATACTAAAAACCAATATATATTCGATGGAGTGAATAAACTTTAATGAAATTGTTCAATAACATCGCATTTTGGTAAACCTTGCACTTGAAGTTTACGACATGTGATACATATCTATAGTTGTACATCCCAATTTAAATGCAATAAAATTACTGTTGTAAATGTTTTTTTTCGAAAGATTAACAATTATATTGGACTGTTGATTTTTGTAGTTGTGACATCTGGGGGCTTATTCTGAGTTTCTGTTTCCTACGAAAAAAGTTGTTACTGAGCGATAGTCGGTTCCAAACGACTGTTTGGTATTCTAAGTTTAAAACGGGGGTCGTTTGACGTCACGAGTCCGGTAGGAACTTACCAACTGCTCGCGAGCAGTTGGAAAGGCTGAATTTCGTCGGTAACTCGCAATGGCGGGTATA